>JASGXE010012077.1:0-13119 GCA_030068105.1 Sinentomon sp. SZTP_YWyxl
AAGCACACGCCCTCACAGATGCTTGCGCTCAAAATGCAGTAAGGGCATCGAGAAAGTTAGGAGCAAAGGTCTTTAATTAGCAGGCCAGTGATATCACCCTCACTCAGACGCGTTCTTCAATTGAATCTCACATATGTAACGGACGTGTTAAAAAACATCTGCGCAGGCAATTTCGATTAAATAAACAGAAATTAAGTCAGCCTACAAAACTGGGCACAACATGCATCACCTGACAAATAGGACAATAATAGATGGGCCACAGTTATGTTTTCGCGGCAGCCTTGACCACATTCCTGTTATCTGGGAATCTTATGTGAGGTATTGACGAAGGTCTCATTTTGCGATCTCAAATGTTTCTCAAATTTAGCACCAGTGAATATTTGAGATAATATGCTGATTTCCTGTGAAATCAGTTATTTCCTTGCAACAAACTCATTCCTCATGGAGATATGAGCTGAGAATGCTCAGAAGTATGCTTACAGTGTAATCAGAATTCCTGCAACAATGAAAAGCCAACAGAGAACTGGGGATTCGGCACAGAAATCAAAGTTTCGCTGGATGCTTGAATGGAAAAGTGAGAAGCATTCTCAGTTTATATCTTCATATGGAATGACCTGTATGATCCTCGCTGGCAAGGATCATTACGTAGTTCAGATTGATTCGATACAGGTTAATAGATTGGTGGCGTTACATTTACACATACACTCGTAGTTTACATTTTAGTTGTTTTTTTTCTGTTGTTTTTAGCTATCTCCACACTACTCAGATAAAAATTGACGGCTTTAATCTTGAATTCTGGCTGCTCAGTCCCCTCTCCTAATATGCCGTTAGAGTTCACCGATCATTTGATAGTGAGAACCAAAGTGCCTCAAAGTGACGAGCAAATTTGATGCAGAAAACTTCATGTCACCTTCACGGCTTCCCGCAACATGCCTGGGCACAACCAGTCCCAAACATTTGAATTTTTGGAAAAAAGAAAAAAAAAGAAAAAATAAATTTAAACAAAAAATTTAAAAAAAAATTAAAAAAAAAATTAAAAAAAATGGTGCTTAAATTTTTGCATGCCAGCAAAGTACGTTGTTAAGCCAATCCAACGCCGAACTGACAATGGTCTGGCCTTCAATGTTCCTTTTTGCAAAACAAACCGGTACCTTCGTTCATTTTTCCCGAGAACAATTGGAGATTTGAACTCCTTGCCAGCAGCATCACAGCTTATTTCCCGTGCCCCGCAGCTTCACAGGCAGTCACACCACAAAACAATCTGAAGATGTTTTTTTCCTCCCTCACTTGATAAACATTCTATTGTCCTTAACATAATGACCATTTGAATGTTGACTGTTGTCTGCTTCCACTTAATTTGAGGCAGTATTGAATGTATTATAAATAAATAAATAAAGTTCCGTGTGAGACAATGGTTTCACGAATGGAAAGATTAAATAATTGATTTCCGCCACCAATCATTCATTCACAAAATTCCATTGCCAGATTCGAACGCATTGCGAATTCATTTGGTCGTGACATCGTGAGATGATTCATGCAAATGTTCGCTCTGGCTGACGCCACTTGCGTTTGGCTGTATTTTTGTTCCAAGAACTGATCATTAAAGGGTTGTTCCAAGACATGGAGTTATTGCAAATAGTTAAAAACGTCTTGGTAGATGGCCAAAATGAGGCTTTGAATGAGGTTCATCAAGAGAGTTATGGGTTTGCAACTATATTTCAAGAAACCTGGTGTTTTCCACACAAGGAGATAAATGACGAACAGAAACGAACAGAAAAGATTTGTCGCGAACAGAAGCCTATCACATTGAAAATGCAGAGAATGTGGACCTGTGTGCGCCATCCTGTGATTCCGTATTTGCAAATCCAAGACATGATTGTTTGACCGAGGATTGGTAAAATTTAGCCATTCGGTGAATCGCCTTTCGGTGATAACGAGGAAGGAGATTGTTATGGAGATAGCAGGAACATGAATGAAATGCCAGTAGAGTGTGGCCGAGAAATTCTCATGGTCTGGTTATAGAAAACCTGGAGTGTGACATGTTTCGAGCACTGATTCATGGAGTGTGGGTAATTCGTTCAGCCGTTCAATGCAGCCTCACATTCTTTTTCTCGCTGATTCCGCCAATGAATATCTGCTAACATTTTTGGTCCAAGAACCGTTGGCATTACGAAACAAGTCATGACTTTATCATGATTTTAACATGAGTTTCTCATGAAAATCATGACAAAAACATGATATTTCAAAATGCATGATAATGTCATGATAAAAGCATGAGAAAACCATGACTTAGAATCCTACGAAAAAAATCATGATGTTGTCATGACTTTTATCATGACTTTTTCATGACAAAATCATGGATGCATCATGATGTCCACATCATGACATTGTCATGATAAACTCATGAAAAACTCATGAGTTTCACATGATGAACATCATTAAAAAATCATGTTAAAAGCGTGATCATATCATGAAAATGTCTAGAAAACGTTTAACATTTGTATGATAGATGGTGGCACCAGTGGCAACACAACCAATGTGAACATTGCAGTTCAGAATTTAGGACTATAGTAGGTAGGTATACAGTATGAGCGATCTTATCGGCGAACATAGCCGAGCATATCAGGCTTGATTCGTTTTGATTTTGCATGCTTTTTCGCTTTTTCCGCAATTCCACTGTGTTCGCACAATGGCGCGAACACAGTGGAATTTACGAGGAGCCGAAATCGTACATGGTGCAACAAAACTTGGAATCACATTGCGATTGTGTTTCTCCGAGCTCTGGCCCTTCGATGAAAAAATTGCAGCAAATGCTTGAAAGGCAGCAACGCCAAAGGACCGAACAAGAGCATTCAAAAGAAATATGGTGCTATTAATGGAAGGAATTAACTTAACGCTCGCTGCAAAAATCGCTTCAAATTATGGGGATTGAATGATCAACCATTTTTCGTTTGGAGTTCGAAACGTCTGCAAGCAATCACAGTGACTCATTTTCACTGTGATAGGGCCAAGAAGCATAAACATGCAAATTACAATACGATCAAAAAGGAAGAAACTGAAACGCCTCAAAACTTTGCCCTGAAATGCTCCAAAACTTTCCAAAACCGACCTATCAAGGAACCCCCCGCTTATCTGGTGTTAATTCCGACCCGAACCTCAATGTGATCCGACCCCTTCTTCGCCCCATGCAAAACTCCAAAAGATCAATTTCTGGACAATGGCCGCAGCGCCAACCTCACTCATTGCGACCCAGAATTCAGTGACCATGAATGCCAAAAAAGTTCCACAAATGAAACAATCTTTTTTTTTTAGAAGAACAACTGCTGTTGTCAAAAAGGGCATTTTCTCGCAAGATGATCAGGAATAAAAAACAACGCAAAAAATTTCTGTTTTTTTTTAATAAAAAAGGCAGGAAACCGTTTTTTTCAGGTTCAGCATTTGTTATGGACCCTTTTCATGCAGTGAGGCAAGAGGCGCTCGGATGTCTTCCATGCCGCACGCTGGTTTTGATTCAGAACCAATTGAAATTGACACCTAACAACAAGAATTTCGCCCATCATTTCAACTCCTTTTGTCTTGCCAGTGGGTCTTGCCAGTTAGCTTTCGGGGTGTGCCAATGAAAAGCAATAAATTGTGCTGTTCAATAATATCACTAGATCGCAACTGCCTATTTCATTACGTTCATAAGTTGAGGCGCCCAGCCCTTCTCACTTTCCAGAGCTGACGAGACAATTTCGGCTCGAGCGAAACCAAGGATGCCAACTTCAACCTTTCCAAAGCATAACAAACTCTCATAACTTGCCCGAAACTGACGGAATTTTGCTGATGAGATCAAAAGTTATTCCGAAGTCTAACCTTCTGTGTTCATGTTGGGTGAGAGTAATCTGGGAGTGAATAGGTCTTTTTCTTCTTGCATCAGGAAAACAAATTCTCTTAAACTTGGAGATAATCAGGTGAGCCGAACGGCCGTTTTTTGGCCAGGGCCAAGGAAGTTTTTTGAACGTTTTGACCAGGGCCAAGGAAGACCCAAGTTTTGGCCATTCCGTGTAGAGGTCTGAACCTCCAAAGACGTGCGCTGCATGTGCACCGCGCGAAAACAATCTCCCGCAAAGGTCCCTTCACAAACATGGTGCGATAGCGCCAGCAGGTTTACCTTTTCGACAAACTTCGGTAGGCCTACTCCAACTCTCGACCTATACCGAGCACCCTGCACGCTCTTTCGAAAGCAATTTTTTCTTAAGTCATTATTTGTCAGTATTTTTTAAACAATATCTTCGAAGAAAAGGCGGTAGATTCGCCTTTTCGCGTAATCGCTGCTGCGACGACCTGTCGCGTATGTTCGGAGATAACAGCGCTTATACTGTACATAAACCATAACCACAAAAAATATCCCACACGCAACAACTTTTCAAGATCATGTAATTTGGTGAATATTCACTTTCGGAACAAGCAACAATGCAGCTTCACAGGGCTGAAACCCAAACAATTTTAGAGACATATTTTCCGGAAATGGTCACATCATGAAATCTGCTTGACTTCAAAATACTTTTCATCTTCCGGTCCTAGTCGCACCACCAAAATTAAAGCGCGTGGACAATGGAAAATCCCTGAATTGTCCCTATTGAGTTAGGGGCTAAAAACAGGGTAGTGATTGTGACTAAGCTGTTGAAGTTTAAAGAGTCATCTAAGTCCGAACAGACAAAAGGGAGGCTTTCGGAAAAGTAACACCCAAGATCATCATGGGAATTTCATGATAATGCCATGACATTATCGTGACTTTGTCATGACAATATCATGGTTACATCATGACAAAGGCATGACTTTGTCATGTCAAGGTCATGGCATTGTCATGATATGGTCATGGAAATTTCATGATAAACTCAGCGAATTTTCATGATGTTGGCCACGTCATGACAAAGTCATGAGAATAACATGGGGACAATACCTCAAGGTTTTATCATGATTTTCCCATGATGAAAAAAGTCATGATTTTCTCATGACTTGTTTCACCTTAGATCAATTACCCAAGCGCCGGACATCCGATTCAAATTTGGCGGCTCAGTGTGCCTGCAATCTGGCTGACCAATCTGGCAGCAACAAATTTGCAGATCACCATGCCCCTTTGAATACTAACAGACGCATTTGCAAATCCTGCTTGTCTCGCCATCATCGACCTGCGTGAAACTTCCGTTGTTGTTTTCGTGCTTTCGAAAACATGCTCGTATGATAAGGAAAAATGTGGTTTTTACAAACGCGAAAGAAGGCAAATCAGTATCCGTAGGTGAAAATCAGTCTATAAATTCGTCATTCCATAGATACCTATAGTTATGAGAACCCTAGCCCTTGCCAAACAGATTCATGGCCGTCGAGCTTGACCCATCATTCCGAGGTCATACTTCACTGTTGGCAGCAATACATTTGTTAAACCTGTCTTAATGGTATGCTGGATAAGAGTTTGATCCGATATGATCACTCAACCTGCAAGTTTGAAGCTGATTCAAAGGTAAATCTGAACTCGGAAAAACTGAAAAGCTGGGAAAATCCAATCCAACGGAAAATCCTTGAATGAAAAAAGATGGTAAGGAAAATCAAATTTCAGAATGCAATGGAAAGGAAAATCCAAGGGTAGAAAAAAAACGCGGAAAGAATGGAGGAGAAATTCCAGTCCAAAGTAAAATCAACGAGTGAACAAAATGGAAAAATAAATCCAGATTTCAAAAACCAATCCAAAGGAAAATCCATGTGGACGAAAGTAAGGGAAAGCCTGTTTTCAAAATCCCAGCAGGAGAAAATCCAAGGAAAATCCCAATCCAAACGAAAATCCACGAGCGAAAAAAGGAGAGGAAGACCCACGTTTCAAGATCAAATCCAAGGTAAAAATCCAACGGCAAAAATCGGCAAAAATTACCTGCAGTAAAATCCAATCTTATGGAAAATCCACGAAAGAAACAGGAAAAGGACATCCAACTCAAATGAAAATACAGTTGTGAATAAACGATTACAGGGAAACCAAATTCAATTAACGAGAATCCATTATGGGAAACCCTATATCTCAATTTTACGGCACGAAATTCCCGGTAAATGACATCGCGTGCACGATCTTTCACCCTGAAACCCCGATATTTAGCTTCGCATCGACAGCTGGTTTTCTCAGAAATAATCATTTTTGCACGTTGTTGCAGACTTATTGACACATGTTAACATCTGGAATCTGCCCATCATTGTACACTTATCTGCCGTCAAGCACATAACGGAAGGGTAAAAAGGTAAAGTGACGATGGATATACGAGAAGCGTGTTTTTTAAAGGTGGTCCTTGCTTGCACGTCAAATCTTGCAGCTTCATTCCTTTCTTTTTACCCATGCACATGCACAACATTACTGAAACAAAACTTTCCGAAGCTGTCAGATTTAAAATAAATCTAAATTACTCTTTTTTACATTATCTCAAAAAGAAATGCTAAGATCTCAGGGAATTTTATTCTTTATTTTCTGCGAAATATACAGTTTTGCAAAAACTCAACAATCGAGTCACTTTTACATGATGTATAGATACTTTACTTCTGTCGCCACTACGTACCTGCCGGCACCTGGCTGTCAGTGAGAAACAGATGGCTCCATTTCACAAACAGCCCTGTTGTGGATCTGGTGTGATCGCAATTTCAGGATGTTTATGACTACGGTGCAGCGTAAAAAAATTACTTCAATCGCAAAAAATCGCCGGAAATATAAATATTTAATATGCATTGTAGTTTTTAATTTGTTTACTTGTTTTTCTAAGACACCCAAACCATCAACTTCTCATTCAAACCAAATGCAGGAATGGAGCAAGGAGAAAAGTGCGTATTTCTATGCATTCTTGCTCGACTATACCTACAAGGTGCTCTGATACAAGATGCGACAATGCAAAAAATGTTAACACTTGTACTGAACACATTCGCGCTATTCAACGACCCAACAGGACCGGCTTTAGGCAGCATATTCGACAACCAAAGTGATAATCACCCTAAAAGCCAAGTGTCCCGCAGTGCAAACATGCGCGCAAATTAAGCGGTGTATCCTCCGACATCCCATGAACCATGAATCGCATATAGAACATAGCACCACGGGGTTCTTGCGTTTTGTGTTTTTGCGACCTGGAAAGTGGATACATCGTCTGCTTGTACATGAATCGTTCCTCAAATGCTGCGTGCCTGCAACGTTGGAGTCAAGAATTTTCCATAAAATCTGTTTCATTCAATTACTGGGCATATGTATCTGTTTGGCAACGCTAATTTTGAGTGCAGTTACATTTACCATGTTACCTTTTTATCGTGTCCGACCCTGCTAAATGACAAATGTGTTTCATTCAACTGTTGGGCATGTATAGCTGTCGGGAATGACAACCTTGAGCATCGCCGTAGTACCTTTCCAATAATGACGGGGCCTGCAAAAAGTGTCACGTAATGTGTCTATTTCAATATTCGTGGGCGGTGTTATGCCAGTCGGGAAGGGCAATTTTTGAAAACATCGGGTTACTTTAAATTATTACGGGCTCTTCAAAAAGAGCGAAATTACGCATTTCGTTCACGTGATTGTGCATGTAATTTTTGTAAGGGAAGGACATTTTGTAGAACATGACGTACAAGCATTTCAATTATGAGGGTTGTTTTGTGGCAAAAAAATTGGACAGGGATTCAGCTCACGTCAAGTCGTTTCTTTTAAAATTCGCAAGAAATTAGTCATTAGCTTAGCATCGTTATTTGAGCAGAGATGCGTGACCGTTTGACTTGCGCCTTAATCCCTTTACCTTATTCAATACACGATCGAATCCTACACCGTTTCATAGACCGTTTCTTTGCTTTCACATTGCCCATCATGTAAAACCAGCGAGATCAACCATCAACTAGTAAGATGGTCTGCTTGTGCCTTTCTTTTGCGTTGATTTTAATTCAGGCCAGTTTGCCAGTCGATGCCGGTCGATTGACAATGGCGACTGTCAATCCGGGACTTGCCACTGTGTCGACATTCAGCAGCCACCTTCGGGAATACACAGAACTGGAAGAGAGACTGGAAAAGGTGAGCTATCCGCAAACCTTGACACCTGAAAATTCTTCGTTCACGAAAATGAAATTAACAAACTTAAAAATTTAATGCAAAAATTAGATAAAAAGAGACGATGTATTTAATTTAATGAAAATGCAGCCAAACAAGCCTGTATTTGTAAGGATACATTGGGATCGTGTTGTGTCATCACTGCTGCGGGAACAAGAGATTTTCTTCACAATTGTGTATCGATGTAATATGCGATCCAATCCCATAGAGGGTAAAAGTATTTGGCTGTGGTACATGGCGCAATTTCGATTTACGTTTGCGTCAATCTGAGCAAAAGTTGACTACTTGTATAGCAAATTCAGAATAATTAGAAGGAAGAATAACCAAAACCGGCATTTAAGGTGTCATGGGAATTATCAATTTTGTTTTTGAAGAAAGGACATGGTTTATGACGTTTCAACTACTTTTCTCTAGAAATTGAAATCCTGGAGATTTTTTGTTCGATATAAATTAAAAATTCATTAAAAGGACATTTCCTGCTGGTGAAGTTTTGAGACCATTTATTTTTGTTTACATATTGCTTGTGTAATTTCTCTGACATGGGGCCACGCGAAAACAGTACATCTAGTGGATTTTTATTTCTCTCCATGCTGGCGATTCAGATTCGATTCTCTTGTCTGAAGAATTTTTTCACACTGCGATAATTCACGGCAAACAGAGTTTAGATAGAACTCAGCGAGTTAAATAATTGTAATTGCAATAAAATTCAAATTTGCGACACTAACAAGTGTAAATGTCCAGTTTAGAGAAACAAATCAAAAGGGAACTTTGGATCTGTCTTTTCCAAACTGAATCTACGAGTACATTGCACCAGTTTGCGACTGAAATTGTCGTCTGTTTTCTACAACGGATGCGCCCCAAGTTGTTCTGCAGTTTCCAAGAGCTCCCAAATAATAATCTCCTTCTCAATCAGATTAAAATTTAACCGGACAAATTCCTGTTTTTAAAAATGAAACTTTATTGCTGATTCAAACAAATCTCTGAATACCGTGAACATCCATTATCTAAACAAAGATATTTCGAAAATTTGGGTGCTGCATTGAAGAGATAGTTTATCGTACGTGCATTTTCAGTTTTTAAACTCACAGTATAACCACAATGTTTCATATGTCTGGAGGGATTGCAGCCCAAAGTATGCTTTCACGTGATTCCCTGAAATGCTGTGCTTCTGCATCGAACAATTGTCACTGCTGATAAATCATTTTTCTCAAACAATCCCATTGCATAGATATGTATTGAATGTTTGCTGGTTACGCCATCGCATGGGATATGAACCGCGTCATTATCAAAAATTGTTGTAAGTACACGAATTTTGTGCGTTTGGGTCCCGCGGCTTTTTCTTGTTTCCTCACATTTCTGATTTATGTTTCTTCTATGACGACATTTATGCAACCGAAGAATGCAATTTATTCGTCGGGCAAATGCTGAATCCCTCATTTCGTTTTAGGGTGAGAAGTTGCCTTTCGAACGGCTGATAGATCTTGGTTTGCCGAATGTTCATAAATTTCGGAAACCATTCAAGTACGTCAGACAGGTGAGAGATTTTATATAATTTTTATTGTAATACATATTCATTTTTTAAACACAGAAGCAGACCACCCATACAGTACTGGAAATCTAACGAGAGCGCTCATTTGTGAAAGAGATAGAGGTACATTTCGCAGCACTGGCCTCCATGCTCTAAGAACTCCAACATGAAATAGCATAAAATCAGACTGAAATGCCAAGCAATCGGCAACGATTCGTGTTTTCGGCCACAAAATACCACCTTACGGGACACCAGAAATGACCTCAACAGGTGGAAACATGCATGCGACCGCCAACCCTGACCACTTGGACCTTGCCTGAGAGATATCCCCGAATGTACGTAATTTACAATGCAGGATCAATTTTAGCCTATACAGTTTAGAATTAAATAAGTTGTGATCCACATTTTCAAAGGCTTTTGCCAGATCAATGGCGATTGCATCCACCGGAGCACGAGAATCTAAAATTGGATGATTATGGACTGCTTTTTGGGTATGGATTGACTTGATGCGAGTCTGTTGCCACCGCCAACGGACGACCATTCCGAGAAGACGGTTGTGACTTTTGAACAATTTAAGTGTGAGATCTGGGTATGTTTTGAGTGCATGAACCACGCTTCTTGGTTCAGGTACCTTGGTTCACAGGTATATTGGTGCTGCTTTGACAGGTACCATCGCCTCCGTTGCATCCTTTGGTCCCGACTTTTCCAGAACTTCTCAATTTGAATGCATAACAGTTTTATGAGTTTGGAGCTGGCGGAAGGCACGATTACAGATGGTAGTAGATGCATTCACTTCCGTTACAACAAAGAAACAAACAACCTGCAAGTTTCTTTGCTTCTTTGTGGTAACGGAAGTAAGTACACCTGATACTATATGCAATAACTTTTTTATCTATTGGATTTGAATGGTCTTTGAATGCAATCCTTCTTTCAAATAAGCCTACTCAATTTGTTTATTCTTCACAGTTGTTGGCATATCTGGCAGCGGTTTACAGGAACGATACCACAATTAGTTCGGATGTGAAGCAAAGAGGTGACGAGATAACTAAGACCGACTCTGGACGTGGATTCCCGATAAGTAAGCATCACTTTGGATATGGGTGTCATGATGTCCAATTGCATGAGATAGCACGAGTAAATCCCTTGCTAAATACATGTCTGCCTTCTAGGACGGCCGCGTAGGTACTTTGTACTTTTGCATCGCCAGTCGAGAGTCTAGCACCTCGTTCAAATATTTTTACTGAGATTAACAATAAGCTGGCTGCCGAAGCACACGCGCCACAACGTCAAACTCTCGAAGCTAGCACAAAACAATCCATCCAATCTCACGAAAGAAGAAATTGACTGTTCCACGACAGCGTATCTTGTGGACACAGTGATGGCTACCAATCATTGTTGATCACCGCAGATACTTTTGAAACGTCTGGACATTGGAAATTTTATTGCTCGTTGAAATGTTTCGAACTTTCCTTTATCGAGGCCTGATAAAAGAGCAAGGTCGATGTATACTACAGCAATCAGCCTACTTTACCAGACGAAAGCACCCCGTATCCCTTTTGGCGGCCAACATGGCGTCAAGCTGCTCACATTCTCCTAATCTGTTTTGGCTGGTTAAATTGAATAAACATCATAAATAGTGTCAATCGTATTTAAAACATTAATGTACAAAAATCGTTTTTTCAATCAAAGTCACTGTGATATCATTGTTCTTCCAACATTGCATGATGAATCCTTCACCGTTGAAGCTATTGGAAACCCATGACTATACCAAAAGGAGGATGCTTACAGATTTAAAAGCACATCCAGGTATCCTGAGAATATGTATTTGTCCAAATCACATGTGTGTCCAACCCTGATCGTTGAGACAATCGGATACATATCACTCACTCGTCGAAAATTTGTGAAGAACTCAACGCATGTTTCGCGGGATGCACTTATATAGGCTTGAACCGGCGCTGTTTCATTTCGAAGGGGTTTAAACATATCTGTGCGCAGGGTAGCCAAAACTAGCATGATCCAATTCCACAAATGGTTAACCAAATCAATGCTCCTAAAATCCTTGCGATGTTAAGAGGAAAATCGTGCTTGGGAAGTTGAAAAAAAAATAAATTGAGTTTTTGATGAAAAAAGAAGAGCTTTCGATTTCACTACGCCTATGTGACGATGTGACGAAGAATTACACAAAGGATTGCTAAAACGGTGGTCATTTGGATATTGAAAGCAGAACACAAGGTCCAAACAAAATCCACCCGTCTGTGACCCAGCAGAAGAAACTTAACATCTCTCATCCAAAACCAGGCTGAATTCACACACTTGATCGAGATTTGTGGACACTGACAACGACAGTGAAATTTCGTTCACCAAGGACGCTACCGTGTTTTTTCGCACCCTTAGCCACGTTGACTCAAAATGCTCACCCTTGAAAGAATCTTGAGGCTGCAAGTTTTTTCGAACATGAACACAAGCCGGAATCTTTGACAGCATACAAGTTGAGTGAGACAGTGAGAGAACGGACCCTTGGGAGAAAGCCTGACAGCACCCTAACACTGGCCAAAATCTAATTGGTACCATGGTATTCATAGAGTAAGTTGGGCTGGATATCTCAAATCAGGAGATGTCATTTGTTCGTTATTGATTTGATATTTCTTGTCGTTTTCCTGTAACATTTCCCCGTGAAGTTCGACTGAGGGAAATATTATGGAAAAACGCTCACCACTGAAAGAGCGAAGCCACAGCCTGGTGTGAGTTGTCACTGTGGGACCTCTAGAGCACCATTGAGAGGGAAGAGGATCCCTACATGGCTTGAAACTTGAAATTTCTTTAAATTTGTTACATTGCCCTATTTATCGAAAACCACCCTCATCATATAACATGTGCGGGTGTTAATTGAATCCTTTTTGGGAAAAAGGGCATATTTCCATTTTATGTTTCCATACTTTTCTAGAAACAACGGCAGAATTCCTGGATTTGTGTTCTTTTTTCGAAGAAATGTTTGTTTCGCAGACTCCATAGATCCATTTGGAGTCAGCAAACATTTGCCTTTTTAAGCTGAAGCGTTTCTGGGAAGAACACAGATCATGGGTGACATCGAACTCAGATCCGGGAAAAAGTGGAAATATGCCCTTTTTCCCAAAAAGGATTCAATTATTAATGAGATTGGCCTAAGATCTCTATTCAATCACACTTCATTAAGGACATGCCAATCCAATGAGATCTCTTTTTATCACGTCCACAGGTGCAATGAGATATTACACGGACCCACAAGGCATTCCCGAAATCAGGGACCATGTGGCCAAATTCAAGGAAATATTGGGCGATACCGAGGCCAGTCCTGATGAGGTATTCTTGACTAACGGAGTTTCCGAAGCAACAAGAGTAAGGTTGAATTATTTTTAGTTTCCCAAAATTAGAGAATTTTGGCGATCTCTTTGGTTGCATTCTGGAAAACAAATACGAATTCTAATGGGTAGGTATTCTTGACTAACTGCGTTTAGGTAGA
>JASGXE010012078.1:0-29168 GCA_030068105.1 Sinentomon sp. SZTP_YWyxl
AACCAAGGTGGTGGTTATTTTTTGAGTTAGTTTTGATTGAGTAGGGTTAGATTTGATTGGGGAAGTTTGGTTTGGGGTCGTAGTTTAGCACTGCAGCCTCAGTAGTCAGTCCGCAAAATCCGCGATTTCCCCATTTTAGAAGGACCCGACTAGAAGACAGCAACTGTAGGTATAGGGTGAGTCACCTCGAATGTTGGTTTTTTTCAATCGCAATTTCCGCAAAAATGGCTGCACCTACAATTGTGGTGCAGTGGAGGTTTTGGAGCTCTTGCGCCTCTTTTGGTTCCATTGGATTCTCCCCAAATTGACACCCCTACACCCTTTTTGGGGAAGGGTAGTTAGGGTTGTTTTCTATGCTGCGCATTATCTCCGGAACTGTGCTTCGCCTTCGAAGGTCCATGGTTTAAATTACAAAGTTGTTCATTTCCTTGATCTGAAGGCACCAGAAGTGATCCGAAATCAAATCCATCCATTGGCTTCCGTTTTCTGGGTAGTTTTCTGCGGGAAGGGGTAGAGAGGTTGGAACTTGGAGGGGCATTTTTTCAGCAGGCATGCGTTCTTCGTGTCTCGGATGATGGGGCCTGAGACCTCAGAATTATTGCGATTCGGTGAAGCCACAGATATGGGGGTGTCTTAAGGGGTGCACGGGGTGGTTATGGAGATGTCTCCGTTTTCGCGGAAGTCGCGATCGAAAAAACAACATTCGAGGTGACTTCCCTGTATTCTCCTTCGTCATCGCAATTCGCACTTGTGTTTTCCAGCCAATTGGCTGCAAATAAATTGTGTTTTGCTTGTGATTTAGAGTCCATCATTCTAACCCATTCTAACCTTACCTCATCTAACCTAACCTCAAGAAAAATATTGATATTTACAGCCGGCCACGGCACGCACTTGCGACTTCGGCCAAAAAGCATGGGGAGTTCCGCTTGTGTTGCGAAGCTCCTGTGTGAGGAAGTGATCGGGGGAAAAATATGCAACCGAAATGCCTCTTTCAAGTGATTCAAGGCTTTTCTGGAATTCAGACGTTTCTGTGAGGACGATTTCAGAAATTGCTTTCGTTCACATCGGTCAATTTGGATGCCCTGGAATTCAAAATTGGCATTTTGATCACAAACTTCTGCGTTTGTTTTGTGCCGATCTTTTGACGAATTTGGCCGTCAGATATCATTCCGTTGTCTCAAAGTCATGGTTCCCCTTCACCCACAAGACATCAACAGCTCATATGCGTCAATGAACAATGTGCCCAAATAAGTGCACATTTTAGTACAAACGTAGCAAGAAAGTTTGGTTTGTGTGTTTCGAGTTTTCTTTGAGAGGAGGAGAGGCCAACTTGACCAGGGATGGGCAAGGTAGGGTACCTTAGAGGGGGGGTAAAGAGGTCTATGACGGGGGTAGGGCACCGAAAATGCAGGGGGTCTGGGGTGGCAGCCCCCAGTACTGAGGGGTCTGGGGGGCTGTGCCCCCCAGCGGGGGTCCAGGGGCAGCGCTCCCGGCAGGGGGTTTGGGAGACAGCGTCCCCCAAAAGTTGAAGCTTTTTTGACAAATTAGGGGTCCTCAGATGCCATTTTACGACATTTCAGGTCCTTTTTTCCTTATCCTGGAGGGTTTGCAGTGGCAATAGATGGAGCAAGGAAATAACTGTCAGACACGACTTTCTGGATGAGTTTTTTTTCATTTTACCATTTTCTGTAAATCAAAACAGAAAGTACAAAAGAAACAGAATGTAGCTATTGTCCTGGGGTGTGCAGGGCACACACCAGGACTTCGGCCAAGGGTCCCCTCGGAAAAAGGCTAGGGGGTAACATCGGCCGAAGGTCGAGGTTACCCCCCCCCTAGCCTTTTTCCAGCAGGGGAATCAAAACAGGAATTACAAAAGAAACAGAATGTTGCTATTGAAGTCCTTCCTGGTGTGTGCAGGACACACGAGGACTTTGGCCAAAGGTACCCTTGGAAAAAGGATAGGGGGTAACCTGAGCCTAAGGCCGAGGTTACCCCCCCTGGCCTTTTTCCGGCAGGGGAATCAAAAAGGAAGTAGGTACAAAAGAAACAGAATGTTGCTATTGAAGTCCTTCCTGGTGTGTTCAGGGCACACACCAGGAAGGACTTTGACAGCAACATTCTAGGGTGGGGGTAGGGGGGGGGGTAACCTCGGCCAAAGGCAGAGGTTACCCCCCCTAGCCTTTTTCCGGCAGGGGAATCAAAACAGAAACTACAAAGAATCAATGTTGCTCCTATTGAAGTCCTGGTGTGTGCCCTGCACACACACCAGGACTCTTTTCCCACCTTTTTCCGACGGTACCCTTGGCCTTCGGCCAAGGGTACCGTCAGAAAAAGGCTGGGGGGGGGTAACCTCGGCCGAAGGCCAGGGGGGGTAACCCCCCCTACCCCCCCCTATGCTCAACCCTGAACTTGACCACCGGTGTTCATTTCCCAAAATTCCCCGAAAGATGGCAGGAGTAAAGTTGAACAAAAAATGGAGGGGCAAATGCAATCTGTTTGTGTCTTTGTTTCCGGGATTCAATTTGGAGTATCAGCCTTACTTTTCCCACGTTGGAGAATGTTTGATGTCGCAGCAACTCCGCTTTTCGGATTTATGGCATTTCAACAAAATTATTAAAAAAAAAGTCCAGTTGAAGTGGAAAGTCCTGGCACAATGTCTCTGTGGAGCACATCTGTTACGCTCTCTGGTGTTCCATTCACTCATTGTGTGCTGCTGCGATGGATTCAGTCAGAATCTTTACGACTGAAAAACAATATTTCTTAAATTTTTATCAACTCACCAAAATTGTGCCAGCAGTGCATGTGCCACCAACCAGGGTTGCAACAAGTCGTTTGGAGCTCTGTAGCATGGATTTTTGAGTCTGGTCACATTTTGGTATTTTTTGCTCGCTAGCCCATTTCGATCCCAGTCGGCTCTCATCCGTCCCTGGTGCATTGCTCTCTTGCTCCCGACTTTTTGCGACCCTGTGTACCACATTGGCACTATCAAAAAATTAGGTAGGTACCTACCTATTTGTTAAACCAGAAACAATGCAAACAGATGATTCTTTATTTTTTGGGTTCAAATTTATTTTTCAAATCAGACCATTTTCATTCAGGTTTTTTTTTCACAGTCGTTAAAAACAAGGTACAATGCAAAAATAAGATGGTTCCTCTTGGATGGAAGCAAGATTCAAAATCGAAACTTTACTGTTGCATTGGTGTCAAGGCAGCAATCAAATGGTTCCCTGAAAACCGGGCTGCTGGGCCGGACCTGGACCGGCCTATTCTAACTTTTGTATACGTAATCTAACTTAACCTCGAGGCCCAGTTCGGCGGTCCGGATTTCAGGAACCGCCAGTAGCAATTCTTGGTGAAGATCAAGCACAAATTTGTTTCAATCGTCTATCAGAGAAGATTAACTAATGTCATACACAAAACCAAACAATCGGAAGCAAAATCCCAAGATTAATCAAAGAGGAAGTGTTGAAGTTTTTTTTTCTGGTTTTTTTACTCAAAATTAGCACAAACAATTCCAATTTCAATTCCACAGCAATGCTTATTGATGTTTGTTGATGTTAAGTTCAACAACAAGTGAAAATCAAAAGATGGAGAAAGAAAAGATGCCAGAGTAGAAGTGAAGCTCACCAATGTTTTCCAGAGCAGTGCATGGATGTCGTCTCACAATCGCCAGTCAAATTGCAGTGATAGATATCGATCGTTTGAGAAAGTTAATTTCATTTGTTGAGAATATGACAAAAGTTGCAAGTAGGTATCAAAAATTAAAAAATTAAAAAAATAGGAGCACAACCATAAGTTTTGGAGAAATAGGAATAGAACACTGGGTGGGATGTCAGACGAAGGTTCACAAAGTTTCTGAAAAGCGATATGTGTCACAAGATAGTTAGGTACAAGTAGGTATTCTGAGTTAGGTAGGTCCTACTACAAGTAATCTGCCTAGGCTACGCCTAACATGCAACAGTCTGTTGCATATTCATGGCAATGTTCATGGCATTCATTTGAGGAATGAATGCCTGGTTGTTGAAAATCATAAATTTTGAAATCGACATGTAGGTACCTATAATAGCGTACTAATTACCTTCCTCGTTGTTGAATTGAACATTAATAAAAATTGAGCAACCATACAAAAAAAATGCCCCAGTCCCACATGCAGTGCATGTGGCTCCCATGCCTATTTGGTGATGTCAAATCTTTGCGAGGTAAGTGGGTAATTACTTATTGACTTTATCTGCTGGTCTTACTCCATTGATATCAATTAATTGATGACTTTGCTGTGGCGTGGAATGCTGAATAAGATATCAAATAGGCTATACATAAAACAACCATTTCCAATTCGTGAATGGGCAGCAAAAATGTTCTTGGAACAACTTGGGCTTGAATTGCAAATTCAAGCCTAAATTATTCACTGAAGTGTGATTAGCCTCTCTGGAATAGATACCTAGGTAATTCGCGAAGACCTTGAGAAAAAAATTTGGCATGTCTATGATGAATCATTGGTACCTATCCTGTTTTGCACTTTACCTACTCTTTTTTGCCATTTAATCATAGGTCCTTATAATCAGCAAAGTGCCATATGCATACATCCAGCAAAGTGCCTATTCATTTTACCAAATGATAGGCAGGAAACAATGATGCCCGGGATAGAGCTGGCTTGTTTGGTTTGAATCCTAGACATCACTTTCTTATCGCACAACGCTGCATAAATGGGTGATGTGGATCCTAATGTTATCGGCCAAACACAAACACTTTTGGGAAAACACGTGAAGAAGCCTGTTCTGTCAGAAAAGTTGCTGCAGAAGCCTCCGTTCAGATTCCTTCATGATATTGTGGCTGGTGTAAGTTTACTCTGCCTAACATCTGTTTTGCTTATATTCTTGCGTTCGTGATTTTACACGAAGATGGCTCGTGATTTAACACGCTGAGACAAATCTAATCAGCACCTGCAATAACTAGGGCTGAATAGAATTCGAAATTTTAAGTCGGGTCGGAATTTTGCAAGGTCGGAACGGAATCTGACGTTTTTCAGAATCGGAACATTCGGAGTCGGGACTGCGATCGGAATCTGAATTTTTGGCGGAATCGGAATCTGGATTGGCTCTTTTTGCATTTTTGGCGTTCGTTGCGATGGTGTCAAAATGACCTGAAATGTCATTTCTGACCTTTCAGAGAATGGAGATCTTGGAAAAAATCCACTTTTTGGAACAATTCCACACAACCGGAACTTCGAACACCAGGAAAAAGTCAACTTTCCACAGTTCCGAAGGTTTCGGCACAAATCCGATGAATCGGAATTCCGAAATTTTTGCAAATTTCCGACTTGGTCAGAATTTCGAATTTTAGGAATTTTGAAAAGTTCCGTTTCCGTTCTGAGTTCCGAATTCCGAACCAGATGTTCCGACTCATCTCTTGCAATGACCGAAGCGATCTTGTTGACTGGGACACCACAGTTGGTCAAACACAACAAAGTTACCGATCTACGACTACTTGCAAGTGGTGCTAAGAGGTCCAGATCCTGTTCCTTTGGTTGATGTACATGTTCCTGAACATGTACGAGGGAAGGTCAAGTTCCAATTGCACTTGGCAAGAAAATGAAATGCTACACACTTGATTTTTGCTGCAGTGATTACTCATTATCATTGTACTCTCCTTGCAAAGTTACACATTTCTGTCATCGCTGGAAGAGCTGCAGGAGTCCTTCATGTAAATGCTTCCTGATGCTCCCCAGAATGCCATTTTGCACTGCTGTTTTCAGCTCCTGAATCACTTGAAAACTTCATTCCCTGGAGTTGCCAATTCAGGGAAGGAAAAGGGGTATAAGTCCGATTGTGCCAAGTGAGGAAAAACGGGAAGATGCGCAAGCAGTATAAAAAAATGGCAGTCATTGGAAGTCTGAACACCCTATTTCTTTGCCGGTGTCTCTGGGTATTGCTTTTCTGTCCATCCCTCGTATTTTAAATTTATTTCCTCGTGGAACTGTCGCAAAAAACGTACCACAGAAAACGCACACCTTTTGGAAATGCAAAGTGCTTTGGAGAGGAAAGCCAAAACACTACGTCAAGCATCAAAATGCAACAAGTTCCAATGAAATCAGAAAGTATTTTCTGGGCAAGTGCAATCAGAACTTGACCAACCCTCGTACATTCAAAACTAATTAGAAAAAAAATTAGATCCATCCGTCAAATAATTGTTACTGCAGCTGCCGAAGTGGATTTCTCAGCAGTTGCAGTGCCTCTGATGTGCTCAATAATTTTGTGCCTTTCCATTTTTGTTTTGTTTTGCAGGTTGTCAAAAGCACTGGTTTTTTGGATGGCCTCTACTCTCCTGAGCAGTTGATTTCAGAGAACGTGAAGGATAAAGAGGGCAAGATTGAGTTTTTGCAGAAACTGATTGATGCTCTCTGTAAGTTGAAGCAACACGTATGTCTAGACCTGTGAATTAATTAGGTATGCAATTATGCATTCAAAGATGGAAGGCCTAAGTACCTTATTCACTTGGTGATCTTTATCTTAAGTGTCACTCAACACCAAGCTTGGGTGCTTTGGGGCACGAATGGTAGTGAGATGCTGCTCTTTTGCATCTGGTACCAATCTTAAGTCAGGCCCTGCTCATAGGAGTATTCTTGAATTGATTAATAAATAGGTTAATAAATTGAATACCTGGGTTATAAATTGAATAGGTTAATAAATGGAAAATGGTAGATTAATAAATTGAATAGGTTAAGATCAATCAACTGAATACCTAAGGTCTCTGGTTCTGAACGTTGTTGGTAGTTGAAAGTACTGCATGCTTTATGCAAGATTGCAGTCATCGGTCTGGGCCTACATTCTGTGTGGGCATAATTTTAATGTCGAACAGCCCCATTTTTTATTATTTGTTTTTTAGATTTCATTTTTTTAATAACATCAATGCATGATCAATACAAACAGGAAAATGGAATCAAATGGTGGCAAAGTGGTGAAAGAGCAACCAAACTTACAGTGGATAAGGTATTCCATGCAGCACTCACTCATCATGATTGCAAGAATAGATGAATCACCGTCAGCCATCGTCACTCAGCGCATTGTATCAAGTAGCCATGTTGAGTGTTGTAGCACAATAAAATTTGCACAGAAGGCAAAGCCGTAGGAACAGACCCTAAAAGCAATGATGAGTCAGAGTTGCATGGGCAACCCAACCACAAGTTTGGAAAGAGTAAAAAGAAAAGAAGCCATCAGTGAAGAAACCAATTATTAGTGAGTGTCTAAAAGAAAGAAAGGAGAAACCATTGTGACAAAGTTAGTGTCTCTTAAGACCCCAACAGTGGAGAGATCAACGTGGGGCCAACGCCAACCCCGACTCGCGAGGCAAACTTTTTGGCATTGAAGTAATTGGCGAAAATCCTCCTAGCAAATCGGAGCCAGCGCCAACCCTGCGATGATCCCTCCTGATTTTCTTTCTTTTTCCTTTTCGTTTTCTTTTTTCGTTTTCTTTTACATGACGTGGGCCAAGTGGATTTTTCAAGTGGATATCAAAGGCCATATTAAGTAGGCCTATATGTGGCATGCTGACAACCTGCTCATTTTTTACTCATGCCCTACTGTGGCTGTTATACAGATAGGTACCTGGTTGTCTGGAATGACTCCGTCTCTTGGATTTGCAATCAAACAAAATTGCATCGAAAAAGAGGGATTGCAGTGATTTCATTGGTGGACACTCACTGTTTCGGTGAGATGTGGCATGCAGTTGGCATCTGATTGACAGCATTCAAAGGCACACACTTCTTTTTCTCATTCTGTTTCTTCTGTTTACCACCTGCTGTGGTTCGAAATGACCTTTTTTCGGCTGCATTCCAGAAAACCTCGGTACATTAGGTATTGTATTGGTAGTCTACAGCCACAGGACCTCTTGAGTATGCAGTTTTTTTTTTTCAGAACAAATGTTGGCCTATTGAAAAAATAGGAACTGCCGGGTTTTTAGTTTCTTTGTCCCTTGAAGAGTTGCCTAATTGTGTTTGAGATGGGCATATTGGGTGCATTGTATGTCCATTTTTATGTCTCTGGGGAGTGGGATGCATGGTGAGTTCATCTTTACTACGTTGTGGAGTTCACTTAAAATACCTTTGAAAGTTATTGAAGGAAAACCTTTGACCAGTTGAAGTGTGGAGTGGATTTTCAGGCAACAAATTGCAAAAATTGAAATTGATTTGAAATGGATCTACCATAATGGGCTCCTTGTGTGTCCATTTTTACAGGGCTTTCTTCTGGTGGAGTGTATTGTGGATTGCACCGATTTTGCAAGCCCCACTTGAGGTTTCCTTTTGTTATTTTTTTTCATCAGGTTTACGTTTTTGCATCAAAATATTCAAGGGGGCACAAGAAACTTCACAAGGGTGCACAGTTTTATGCAGATTTTTATTGTGGTAAGTACCTACATTTCATCATTTTTGTTTTGCTATATGCCACCAATAATTGTATTCTTTTTATCACTCCATCATCAGGCATCATGACTGGAGAAAAGCTGGATGTGAAGCCATCTAAAATTGTTGCAGGGAAAGATGCACATTTGACAAACTTGATGCTCCAGCTGTTCGCCAAGGCACTGGATGCTAAGGTACGTTTCCATTTAGGTGGGTAGTCTACCGAAAATGGAGGCCTTGAATGTGCGGGATCATCAGTAATTTACTAAAGAGCAGGGTCATTCAGTGCTCTGTTATAACTTTAAATTGTTTTCGTAGATGAATGCTGGGAGAAACATTATAAGAAGCAACATTTTTTCTAAATTAGGTAGACAGGTCCCTGGCTACGACGTGAAAACTCAAGCAACTTCTGTGGCTTTTACTAGGCAGGTAATGCAACTTATGAATTAGTTTTTTTTTTTTCAGAAAAGGGGGTGATTTTGTGAGAAGAGTAGAATTGTGTGAGTTGAGTGGAATATGCATGAGGAAAGGAAGGACACTGGACATGGGTGACCCTTCCTCACCTTAGAAGCATGCACCTGCCATGGGTTGCAGAATTCCACTTTTTAAACATGTAATTTCCCCCTCAGTCCTCAGGTCTAAGTAATTAGGCAGGTTGCAGGTTCCTACTATGCTAAGGAAACCATTCCCGGCTTCTATGTGTTCCTCTTTCAATGAGGCGCTGAAAATAAAAACAAGCAAAAATGAGATAAAATATTTGAGATTTATGACAGAACAAAAGAGTTAGATACCTAGGCACCTACCCGTTTTTACCCGGTCAAGCCCGAAATTACGAATTCTGGTTTTAAAATGCTTTTCCGCACTTTTTGGAAACACGGAGTGTCGCCCCCGATGGAATTAATAATTTCTGCAAGGATTTTCGAAAAACGGAAAAATCGGAAATGCATGCATTTCCCGCCCAATCAAGCCAGATTTCTGCTCGGTGTCATTAAAATTGCCTATAATTTAATGTTTTCAAAAAAAAAAAAAAAAAAAAACCTCCGCACAAAAAAAAAACGGCCAAGACACCCACAAAACGCTTCAAACCGCATCAAAATTGAGCAAAAACGGGAAAAAATAGGTAATTTCAATGCGACGCCATTTCCAAACGGTTGCAGCAAATCACGTGAAATAAGCGTCCGCGAGATCGTGCTGCTGTCGGCTTCCCGAAAATTCGAATTTCGGCGAGCGACTGATGTTGCGTCATCGTGAAAAAGGTGCCTTCGACAAGGGACAAAAGAACAAAAAGCGGGAAATTTGAAAAGTGCGCTGATTTCAAACGGTTCGACCGATTTTGGCGGAATAAACGTCTGCTAGATCGCTGTTTTTTCCTCTTTCTGGCTGTGAATATTTGCCTTCGCGATTGAGTGGTGTTAATTTTTCCTACATAGTTAAATTCAAATCCCTTGAAAATGGAATACCCATGCGGACGTTCATTTACATCGTTCGTACAATGACATTCATGTTGGTCTTGACATTTATCTACGTCGTTCTTACGCCCAGTTTTTTTTAGCGGACGTAACTGTACGTCATTCGGGCTTGACTGGTTATTTGGTGTTGTCACAGGTTAAAAATTAATAAAAATCTTGTTTTTTACTCAGTTATCAGGCAATGCTGCTGGGAGAGAAAGATGCGAAATGAAAGTGAGGATCTTGCACTCTTAACTGTGGGGACGTCAACTTTGGATTAATGTTAATCCCAGGTTGTGAATGAAATTATTGCCATTTACTTCAATGGAAAAAAATTGATCCGCAACCTTGGATTAGCGTTAATTCCGAGTTAATGTCATCACAGTAGTTAACAGAACATCGTTGTGGCATTCTGCTGCAAATTGGCTAATCTGTCGAAAGAGTTCTAAAAATTTGGTGGCAAAATTTGATGTCACATGAACAGGCTGTCGTGATGCAAACGCATGAAATTGTGGTCATTTTTGGAAACACATTGGGAAGATTTTAGTTTAAAAATATTCCCAACTTAATCCATTTTTTGTGCCGTTCAAAAATTTCGTGTTTTGCGCCCTCTTCAGCACCATTAAAAGCCTCAAAAATCGTCAGTTTAATTTATGTGAAGTCCCCACGTTGGTTTCGAGATGCGAAATCTGCCACTGACCTAACGAGGCTTCTCCGATTCGCAAGTTTTATTTTTAATTTTATTCTTTCGTAATCTTTTTCTGCGTGAGCTGTGTGCTCTGTTCGTCAAGTTAGTCGGTAATTGTTTTTTTGCCTGTCGAGTTGTTTCCTACTCTTTCGCCGAAACGTTTTAAGTTACGCATTTTTTTCTCAGAAATTTTCTTTCACGAACGGTGCTCTTTCACCTTCTTTATCACCCCATAAGCCTTTTTGTCGAATTTCTCCTCAGGGATTTGGACCCAACTTGGGATTTTGTACACTGATGGCCGCCGTGGCCTCCAATGTCCGGATTGCTTATTTATAAATTCCAAACAAATTGCCAGAACTTCGACCAATCACATTCGACTGCAGTTTTAACGACGCAATTTTCGAATGCCGAGATCACAGGAGTTCAAAGATCCCGACTTTGTAAGAAATTATGCCACGCACCAGCACATCGATCGAATGTGGGATCAGTTTTTTTTTTAAGATTTTATTTTTGCTTCTAGGTTGATTCCAGCAATGCAGTGGCCAAAGTCACAGGCAAGAAACAGGTTGCAGTTCCACAGAGGACAGCTTCTCTTGAACGGACAGGGAATGAGGCCAAGAGAAAAGCACCAACCGAACAGATGCCCACTAAAAAAGAGGTAAGATGGTTAACCTCTGCATACACTGTGGGAAAACGAAAAAATCGAAGATTCATTAAAGCGTGGATCCCGTTTAGCAAGGCAAAAACGGAATTTTGACAAAAGTTACCCCAATCCAGGCCTCAATCTCTCGGAACAGCAAACTTAGAACCATTTTACACCCACATTACAAATCTTCATTATGCTCTCTTTACACTTGGCCTACACCCCGCGAATTGAAGTTGACAGCCGCATGATATATAAAAATCGAACAAAGCGTAGGCAGGCCTATTTCCAAGACATGCGACACCGATGTTGCCTTTCCCCTTGCGATAGGACCTTCAAAAATCACAAATACAGTCACATTTGATTTGATCCATCGGTTCCAGCCGTTCACCATTCGCAAATATTGAAAAATGGAGATGTTTCGCCCCCCATGGACGTGCGGCTTTATCAAGTACAAGTTCGAAACAGACCTCTGCTGCAGCTCGGATACTGAAGATGCGCCAGACAGATTGGTGATGAGCGGGCATGAATTTTTCATGGAAGAGGGAGACGTTGCAGCTGGTACCTATAGGGTGTTTATTTGATTGCAATGCTGGGGTAGGGGTGTGGGCCGCTGGTTGCCAAGTGGGATCCAGGCTGAATTTGGTGGAGTCCAGGGCAAAGTCATCTGTTGGGATCAGGAGGGGGTTTGACTGGGAGTTAAGGGGATTTTTGGTGGGGTGGGTTCCGTGGGTTGAAGTGCCTGTTGGTCGTGTTTCATGTGACCATTGTGCCCGGGTCATCGTTCATGGCCTGTTGGTCTGAGAAAAAATGGCAGGACTGGAGATTTTTTCTCATTCGGGTCTTATGGAAACTGCAGTGCATTGCATTGAGTCTGCCCGTGCATTGATTAGATCCATTCTCAAAGAAAAGTTGTCAATGCCAATTGGAAGGAAATGTCAAAGGATGTCAGGATCAAATGTTTTGATTGCCATTGTGCTTTCATTGTAAATTTCGTTGGGAATGAAAACTGCCAGATTTTAAATTAACCTTGTGGTCTCATAAGCTGCAATTTCATTTCCAGAATTGAAGTTTTAGGATGATGGAGAGTGCACAGTTTAAAGTGACTCGCTCGCAATTTGTTGTTCACATTGAGTGCAGATAAGGAATTCATGCTCTAAGGCATCATTCTTGATGGACAAACGTCATTTGCGAGTCCTTCTCAGTCAGAGATGAACTCCCAATCTTTCTGTATCTGTTTGCAGGTGACCAAGGCCAATGATACCTCAAATAGCAAAGCCAACAGGGCAAAAGAGACGACAAACAAGGAGAAGGAGAAGAGAACAACGACAAAATCGGTGACGCCTTCTGTCGGTAACCAGAAGCAGGTGTTAAAAGATGATAAAACATCGAAGGAGAACGTCACAAAAGCCGGTAAATCGTCGAAGCAGAACTTGACGAAATCTGACAAAACATCGAAAGAGAACCGAGAGCAGAAGAGGCCGGTTGGGAAACCGGCTAAGGATGCGAAGGAAAACCAGGCCACTAGGGTGGCAAGGAAGGAGCGTACGGAGAAGGAGGATAATGACAGGCAAGTTGAAATACACTGCTGCAGTGGTGCATTTCATAGGTGGAATGATAAAAAAGAAGCTAGACTGCAGTACTGCTGCAGAACATCATATTTGTTTCCATGAAATGAACAGATGTCAGCCACAAAATGCTAGTTCGCAATCTTTTTTACAATTCTGTTAGTGGCTCAGGTGCTGTTACATATTGGTTTCTTATAAATTTCAGAAATGCTTCAAGAAATTCAAAGAAACAACCAGACCAAACTGAGGAGCTGCTCCCGAAAGGTGGGACTGATCAGGATTCTCCAGTTGCAGAAGCTAACGTGCAGTTTGGGAGCGAGCTCGCCGATGGTGATGAAACCTTCGGTGAACGAGTTAACATTTCACCAGAACTGATCCAAGAGGAGAGTGGTGTGGTGAGTGTATAGTTGAGAATGAATTTTTGACAGTTCCGTTGAAAATGGGAAAACTAAAGAATTCCGACCTGACTGGACTTTTTACTGTAATGCGTTTTTTGACTGCATCTAGAATCTTTTCTGTCATGCAAATGCTGTTCCCTGGTGCCGTGATTTTTGTGAACAGTCTTCAGATGTGTATTCAAAGCAAAATGGTTTTGTGTATTCAAAGCAAAGGAGATCGCGTTTGCTTTAAATGTTGGAGTGTTTTATCAAATGCATAAGTGGGGTTGCCCATTTAAAAATAGACTAGAATAGCACTTCCAGTCTTCAGAATAGCACTTCAAATCTTCAGTAAAGTATTTCCAGAATAGCACTTCCAATCTTCAGAAAGGTACCTACTTCCAGAAAAGCTCTACCGGTCTTAGAAAAACACGTCCAGAACAGCGCTTCAAGTCATTGTAAAGCACTTCAAGAAAAGCTGATCCAGTCTTCAGAAAAGCACTTCCTCCAGGCGTCAGAGAAGCACTTCCAGAAAAGCTCTACCTGTCTTCAGAAAAGCGCTTGCAGAATAGCACTTCCAGTCTTCAGAAAAGCACTTCCAGAAAAAGCTCTTCCAGTCTTCAGAAAAGCACTTCCGGAATAGCACTTCCAGTCTTCAGAAAGGTACCTACTTCCAGAAAAGCTCTTCCAGTCTTCAGAAAAGCACTTCCAGTCTTCAGAAAAGCACTTCCAGAAGAGCACTTTCAGTCTTCAAAAAGTACTTTTTTTTTCGAAAAGCACTTCGTCCCCAGAAAAGCACTTCCAGTCGCAGCAAATATCGCGGGTGATCGTGTTCGGAAGGAACACGATCTGTGACATGTCCCGTGACATCAGATGGCATGCCCACCTATGCCGTGTGCCATTTTGGAGGAGTGCAGCATGCTTTAAAAACACATACTCATCTAGTTGACGCTAGCACTTTTTCTTCATAGATTTGTCACGGGCATTTTGTTTATGTTTCAGAATGACTTGAGATCATCCCCGGAAAATGCTGTGCCATTGAGCTCTCCAAGAAGGAGCAGCAACGGGGAAATTGAAGATCAGAATTCACAGGATGGAATGGAACTGAACTCTTTTATGAGGAATGAGTCACTCGAGACTCGATCCCCACCACTACAAGCACCACCTCACTCCTCTGTTGTTCGAAGGAACGAGAGCAGAGGTCACCATGATCCTGGAGATGAACTTGAGAGCAAGGACGGACCGGACTTCTCTGTTGGGTATGATTTTTGTTTTCCGTTTCTGCTTCTGGTATTCTTTTGCACAGTTTTAGGTCATCATCCTTTTTGCAGATGACTTTGGATTTGCATTCTCTCCCTTAGGTGTATTTTATGGGATCCTAGCTATTTCACAAACACATTGCCAAAATATCCTTGTTTATTTGCGAGCAAGTTTTGGTGCTGCAGCAATCAGAAATACAGTCTACTTTTTAAACAATAATTGGTGACGACCGACAACCACAAAATTAATTACTCAAGAGGTGTGCAATTTTTCCCAGATCTCAGTTTAAATGGCTCCAAAATGTGCAAAGTTTGAGAGAAACAGGTTGAAAATAGTTCCGAAAAAGTTCCCTCCTGAAATTGCAACAGTTTATAAACCACGGATCTGAAGAAATTGCATTAGTGTCACCCTCATTTCTTTCTGGACTAAACTGGACAAAAGGAAAACGTGTAATTTTGATTTCGGAACAAAAGTCAAAGCTCGTTAGCTGAGGATGAGATCATCAAGCTCGCACAGAAGTTGCTTGGTTCAAGTCTGGGTTGACACAATTTTTTAATATTTAAACACTGTTGTCCCAGTTACTTGTTTCTTTAAGTAGAATATTTCTTCAACAGCAGAATATTCTCCAGGAAGAAATATTTTTCATTTCTACTGTACGTTTATTGCACTGTTATGGTCCGATTCTTAGGACGTGACTTGACTGAGACTCGACTCAAGTCACAGCTGATTTGTTAATTATTTTATTGTTGCGAAGGCATCTTGCTGGCCGGCATGTGCCTGTGTCATCTCAGCGATCAACAAAACAGACAGGACTCAAGTCGAGTCTCAACTAAGTCGTGTCTTAAGAATCGGGCCAATGTTTAATCCATCTTTTTTCCAGTGGTACAGTGGGGCAAGATGTAGACGTAGCCATCGGTCGGCCTCAGTCGGTTGTTAGGAGACCTGTTACGGCCAGGTTGAGTCGTCCTACGACTGCCAGACCACCGAGTGCCAGGCCAGCACCACCCAGAGTGAGAAAGAAACAATCTGAGATGCCTGTCGAGGAAACAAGGTTATTGGTGCTAGGATGTTGCTTTGGTTGG
Organism: Sinentomon sp. SZTP_YWyxl; assembly: GCA_030068105.1. NCBI lineage: Eukaryota > Metazoa > Arthropoda > Protura > Sinentomata > Sinentomidae > Sinentomon > Sinentomon sp. SZTP_YWyxl. Next base: position 15,462 of record JASGXE010012078.1, read on the forward strand.
ATTGTCCTGCGATTGGAGTGTTTTGGAGCTTGGTGTTGGGCTTGAGTAGCTTTGTCCGTGGTGCCAGCCAACTGCCAATCGGAGAGTTATCACACTTTTATTGCTTGAAAGTTATTTGTATCTGCAAACGTACGGAAAAGGAGGATAATGACAGGCAAGTTGAAAGACACCGCTGCAATGGTGCATTTCATTTGCCAGAGGTTGAATGTATGAGAATTTTATTAAGAACCAGACTGCAGTGAGGCTGCAAAATATCATATTTGTTTTCATGAAATGAACAGATGTCAGCCACAAAATGCTAATTCACAATCTTTTTGCAATAATTCTGTTCGTGGCGCAGGTGCTGTTACATATTGATTTCTTATAATTTCAGAAATGCTGCAAGAAATTCAAAGAAACAACCAGACCAAACTGAGGAGCTGCTTCCGAAGGGTGCGACTGATCAGGATTCTCCAGTTGCAGAAGCTAACGTGCAGTTGGGGAGCGAGCTCGCTGACGGTGACGAAACCTTCGGTGAACGAGTTAACATTTCACCAGAACCGATCCAAGAGGAGAGTGGTGTGGTGAGTGTATAGTTGAGAATGAATTTTTGACAGTTCCGTTGAAAATGGGAAAACGAAAGAATTTCGACCTGACTGGACTTTTGACTTTAATGCGTTTTTTTGACTGCATCTAGAATCTTTTCTGTCATGCAAATGCTGTTCCCTGGTGCCGTGATTTTTGTGAACAGTATTCAGATGTGTATTCAAAGCAAAATGGTTTCGTGTATTCAAAGCAAAGGAGATCGCGTTTGCTTTAAATGTTGGAGTGTTTTATCAAATGCATAAGCGGGGTTGCCCATTTAAAAATAGACTAGAATAGCACTTCCAGTCTTCAGAAAAGCACTTCCAGAAAAAGCTCTTCCAGTCTTCAGAAAATCACTTCCAGAATAGCACTTCCAGTCTTCAGAAAGGTACCTACTTCCAGAAAAGCTCTTCCAGTCTTCAGAAAAGCACTTCCAGTCTTCAGAAAAGCACTTCCAGAATAGCACTTTGTCTTCAAAAAGTACTTTTTTTTCGAAAAGCACTTCGTCCTCAGAAAAGCACTTCCAGTCACAGCAAATATCGCGAGTGATCGTGTTCAGAAGGAAGAAATGTTTTCTGTGACATGTCCCGTGACATCAGATGGCATGCCCATCTACGCTGTGTGCCATTTTGGAGAAGTGCAGCATGCTTTAAAAACACATACTTAGGTACTCATCTAGTTGACGCTTGCACTTTAACTTCATAGATTTGTCACGGGCCTTTTGTCCATGTTTCAGAATGACTTGAGATCGTCCCCGGATAATGCTGTGCCATTGGGCTCTCCAAGACGGAGCAGCAACGGGGAAATTGAAGATCAGAATTCACAGGACGGAATGGAAATGAACTCTTTTAGGAGGAATGAGTCACCCGAGCCCCGATCCCCACCACCACAACCACCACCTCACTCTTCTGTTGTCCAAAGGAACGGTAGCAGAGGTCACCATGATGCTGGAGATGAACTTGAGAGCAAAGATGGACCGGACTTCTCTGTTGGGTATGATTTTTGTTTTTGGTTTCAGCTTCTGGTATTCTTTTGTTCAGTTTTAGGAAATGTGCAAAGTTTGAGAGAAACATGTAGAAGAGATTGCATCAGCGCCACCCTCATTTCTTTTAACCTAAACCTAGACGGAAGGAAAACTTGTAATTTTGATTTTGAAACAAGCAACCAAAGCTCGTTAGCTGATGGTGAGAGAGAGAGATTATCAAGCTCGCACAGGAGGTGCTTGGTTCAAGTCTGGGTTGAAACAATTTTTAAAATTTAAAAAATTAAATCAAAGTTAAATAAAACACTGTTGTTCCAGTTTAGTTTGTTTCTCTAACCGTGGGGAGTTCAAGTCAGGATTAAACTTTTCTTCGGCAGCAAATGTTTGCCTCTTCCTCACCATTTTCAAAAGTGGCTGGGCAGGTCAAAAATTTGCTACCAGAGCAAATTTTAATCCTGACTTGAACTCCCCACGGTAAGTGGAATATCCACCAGGTAGAGATATACTTTGCATTTTTGCTCTCCTTTTTTGTACACTACCTAATGGTCCGATTCGTGAGACGTGATTTGGCTGAAACTCATCTTGAGTCTTTCTTTGCTAATTTGTTAATTGTGAAAGCATCTCGCTGGCTGGCAGCAATGACTCATGTCGACTCAGCCAAGTCGTATCTAAAGAATCGGACCAATGTTAAGTCCGTCTTTTGTTTTCCAGGGCTGTGGTGGGACAAGAAGATATTATAGCTGACGGTCGGCCTCAGTCGGTTGTGAGAAGACCTGTTACGGCCAGATTGAGTCGTCCTACGACTGCCAGACCACCGAGTGCCAGGCCAGCACCACCCAGAGTCAGAAAGAAACAATCTGAGATGCCTGTTGAGGAAACAAGGTTATTTGGTGCTTGGATATTTATTTTTTTACAGGTATTTATTTCAGGGTATTGTTTCATTTCAGGATAATTTTGTCTCAAATAAACTTGACTGTCTCCTCCGTGTGTCTATTCCATTAAACCAATTCAATGTCGGACGACAATGGATTGAGCTTTACGCTGCCTAATTGTAAGAGGAGTACCCTATTCAATTCTTTCTTTCCGTGCACTATTTCTGAGTGGAATGCTCTCCCTAGGGACTCTCCCTTGATCTCTGGTGCACTTTCCCGTATCTCTTGCACCAGCAGACTTTCCTGAATCTTGCATTTGTTGCAACCATTTTATTTGTTTTTGGAACAAGTCTGTAGTGAGTTTTATTTGTGGTTACTATCACTTATTGTTACTCCTACCACGCCTTTTTGCTGTATTTTGTTATTAAAATAATAAATAATCGAATAAATATTGCTTAATTTGGCTTGTCCTGCTATTGGGGTGATTTGGAGCTTGGTGTTGGGCTTGAGAAGATTTGTCTGTGTTGATTGCCAGCTGCCAATTAGAAAGTTATTTGACTACAGTGTCTGCAAAGCTGTTTTTTTTTAACTCTTGATGTATTGATTTCTGCACATCCACCACGGATGGAATCGGAAAACATGGTTGAAGAAATCATTCTTACCCGTTCATTGTTGCTACTGAATTGGAGTTATTTGATTTGGAATTTAATTAAGTGAATTGGAATGAATTGAATTGGAATTAACTGATTTGGAAATGAAATGAATTGGGATTAATTGCATTGGAATTAGGTGAATTATTGGAATTGCGTTGGAATTAAGTGAATTGGAAGAAACTGAATTTGAACAAATTCGTTGCTATGAAGAGAATTGGAATTACTTTTCATTCCCACTGAGAGTTTGGACAGACAGGGTTTTTACAACCCATTGTCAAATGAGGTTGATCAAATGTTGTTAAATTCCACACTGACATTAAATCACTAACTTGATGCAATTCATATCTCAGAATCAATTTGAAGGGTGATGTGGTATCGCACCCTCCTAGACGAAGGATTGGTTTGTTGGGGTATCTACCCGGTAGATACCCCCGATGCGTCATATTGATTCGGAGATCTGAATTTGTCAATTTAGTTATTTAATTTCTGTTTAGATGCAATCTCCAACTTTCCATGCCTTGCCAAATCCCACACTATTTGTTCCTCTTTGACATTTGATTGTTGTTCTGGGAAGGTCACGAATACAGTTCCATTTAGGGGGGACTTTTGTTAAAAATTGTGAATATCTCAATTTCTGGGCAAAATTCTATTTTTATTGGACCATAATGTTTGTGCTTTGTTGATTACAATGGTATAATTGTTTTTTTCCTATCTCAACTGGTTGTAAAGTTAAGCTTGCTTTTAGCGAGCATGGCCAGAGTGATACGGAGAATTTTACTGCAAATTTAAATTTTCAGAAAAACTTTGATCGCATTTTGCCGCTGTTTTTTTCTGTAATTTTTGCGATTTAAATGCTCACAACTTTTTGATGGATCAAGCAAGAAGGTTGAAACATTTGGGTACAGGACCATTTTTTGATGCCCAACAACAAAATGGATGTCATAACTTGAAATTTACATATCTTGAAATAGAGATATGAACTGTAGAAGAAATTCTTCCCTCGCTTCCGTTAAATTTACAAGTTGTGTCATCCGGTGCAAGAAAACTGAGACAAGAAATACAAATAAGAGATTCTTTAATATGAGATTATAAACTGTGGCTGTAAGATCCCAAGGATGAACCTAAAATATTCCCAAAATTTAATTGATCTCACTATAACAGTTCACGAGATGGCCATTTTAAGTATAGCGCCCACTTAACTTTGGTAACATTCATTTCTTTTTGCCTTTTCCAGGCCTGAAACAGCAAAGTCGGTGGCCAACATTATTCTCGATTCTCCTGCTCCAGTGCCGTCATCTGGCACTGGTTTGAGTGGTGCCGTGTGGCCAACCCAGGACGACGACAACTTTGTGGTCGAAGAGGCTGATTCTTTAGTTGGTGTCGATTCTGGTGAACGGATGCTTGATGATGCTGAACAAGTGAGAATTTCTTTTCACCTCTTTTTCCTGTTTTGGAGTGAATTGCCGACTGCCGTTTTGTGCCGGTGTCCTGAAACTTACAGAAGGCATAGTTTTCCTGAGGAGGGCTGTGCTCTTGCCACACTAAAGAGCAATGATGAAACGATTAGACGATCACCTGATTCTGTTTTGTCACCTCATTAGTGGCAATTCTATTTTCTTATGCGTGCGTTCGATCAGACGACAGGATCGTGATGGGTGCATTCGACAATTTTACAAATTGAAATCTTGGTCTCATTGAATGCACCCATCACAATCTAGTCCTCTGCTTGAAAGTTGAACCAGCTCAGAAGAGGACCTCATAGTGATCAGAGGACAAAATCTATTCACTTCAGGTGATTGTTGTTTCTTAAACGTATTATCTTTGTTTGTTTGCTGTGGCAGAAGGGGGGGGGGGTCATTGCACGCTTCGGGGGGGGGGGGGTCATCATTGCTCTCCCTAGATCCAGGAGAACAACATTGGTCATTGGTGGAGGGAGAAAATGTGGAACTTGCCGAAGGGTGATCTCAAAATTAGTGTAAACGATTACCAATTTTGAGGTCATTGTCTGATCGGATGTCAAGTTTTGCTTACGACGTTTCGAACCCTTGACTGGAGTCTTTCTCAAGTCTAATGATGCGATATGTTCACTGACGCTGGCATTATCTTGAGAAGACTGCAGTCCAGGGGTCGAAATGTCGTCAGCAAAACTTGACATCCTGATCAATGGCCTCAAACCAGGTAGATAATTGTTTGCAGTGTTTGCGAAACGGATCGTGGAGCCAGACAAAATTTGATTTTCAAAATTATGGTTTAAATGGTTGATTGGGCAGTGCTACATGCAAGAGAAGGTCTTTGGTGACACAGTATTTTTCAACCACCATCCCAGTTCCAATTTTAAAACCAATTCAGCTGATAGACCTCTGTCATGTTTGATTAAAATGCCATGACTTTTGCTTTGTTGCGAAGGAATTATTTGTGTGTGGATTTGGCTACTGAGTCAAAACTGAATGCTGATTAAGCAGGAATAAAGATGTTTTTGGTGCTGTTGCTGCCTAGAACTTGGAGGCAAATGTTCGATGTCGTGTTGATTTATCTTGCCAACAAAACTCGATCCACCATACAATAATCTCCAGACTAAAGAAAATGTTTTCGTTTTTGACCTCAGGGTTCGAGATTGGAGAATGTGGGCGATGCGTCAGAGCGAGGCCACCTCGTCGAACAGATCCTGCAGACGAAGAAGGAATTGCAGGATGGCATCGGTGGTCAGAAGGTGCAGATTGAGCGTGAGGATGAAGCCAAGCTGCGATTGCAGTTTGGCTCCGGGGCGGCACAATTGAAACAGTTGCAGGCATCAGTCCAGCAGATTGCCAAGACTTCGACACCGTTCGGTCGACTTCTCGATTCACTGCAGGAGGACATCAGCAACATGCAGAAAGAGCTGAGTGGTTGGCTCGAGGAGGGAAGAGCACTTAATCAACAACTTAGCGTAGAAAAGAGGTTTGCTCTCACTCTCTGGTGAAATAGGTTTGCTCTCACTCTCACACTGTTGAAATTGCCTAAATGTTAACTAGCTAACTGCTGTGGCTAATTTTTGCCAATTTTCCCAAATGACTTGTGATTGTGAATTCAAAAAAAGTCAGTGCTGAAAATGGTTGTGTCTGGTCCATCTACAAGTCCCACTCTGGTAAAATAAGTGCCAGAAGCGTCAACATTTGCATGTGGCTTCTCCCAGATGGCGATCACCCTCTTAGACATTGTAATATGATTTGTCAAAATGGTGTGTGTTGGTTCAACCTGTGGAGAAATGCCCCCAGCGGTCCGCTTGCCCTACTTGGCTTGTGCTTTTGCCGTACTGGTGAGATATTTGGCCACAGGAACACATATGTTGAACCCAAAATGAACTCAAAATTTCAAAATTCCCAGAGTAAAGAGAGAAAGTTCCAAAAGAGCCCATTGTAACAAACAGCTATGATGTTTCCTTGGAGTTCACTCATTAGGGAGGATGTGTTAAAAAGCCCCAAGAAGTTGGACATTAAACAGAGATCTTCCAGCATCCTAAAGCGAATTCCATTTGGGTAGGGGCTCAGTGGTGCAGTGGAATTCCAGAAAACAAACCAGCGTGGAATCGTCATAATTAGACTATTGATGATATTTCCTATTCCTGCTTGTATCCAGCATCGACTGGCCAGTCTACTGGATAAATTTGTGGCCTCAAAAGTGGATTTTCTCCTCACCTACCTGCATACATTGTTACCTATGGTTTTTCAAATTTGCAAATTCAAGCCTGGAATTGGCTGCTGAGTTGAAGCAGTATGCTTCTGGCGAATATGGTCGTATATTTTTATGCTTTTTTGGTGGTTCTTACTGTTTTGTGAGCGTAATTTTTATTGCATCCATTTGACAACGAGGTTGGAACTGGGAAAGCATGAGTGATGAAATTGAAACATTTTCAGAGGAAATTGTCTGATTGTTTGGGACTTCTTAACTAGAAAGACGACATGACTGGCTAGATGGAGTCTCAGATTGGGAGATTTGGTGTTGACTGAGCATTTGAAGTTAGTAAAATTGCATGGTCAGTTGACTCGAGAGAGGTAAACTTCTTTAGGTGTGATGTTTTACTTGAACAAAGAGATTCCATCCTGCTGGTGATGACTTTGGGAGACGGGTTTCCTTTCCTCGGATGTGAGCCCTTGAAGGGACCAATCCTTTTTACTTGCAATATTGTGATTGGTCGTCGAACTGGTTGCATTTTGTAGCTCATTGATTCCCCGTTTTTTTTCTCTCAGGGAAACGCAACAGATTCTGTCTCCGTTGAACCAACAGCTGGAGGAACTGACCAATCAAGTTTCTTCTCAACAGCAGTTGATCTCATCAACGGGAACTTCAATCAGGGCTCTACAGAACAAAATAAAACGACTTGTTTCTTCAACTGACCAATAACTTGGTCGCAGTGAATGATTTTACGGACGTGCATATTTCATTGCCTTGTGTTGGTTACATTCCTTTTGAATTGGGAACACATTGAGTGCAGGTTTTTTCTAGTTGAATGCCACTGTGTCTAGTCATTGTACCTATCTAATCCGTCCATTTTCAGAAGTGATATCATTTTTATTTTTTATTGTGTGTTGCATTAGTTTCGTTTGATGTCACACCATTGTTCGTTTTGTTTGCAGTTCCACTGGGCGCTTTGTTGTGATCGACACAATGATTAGATTACTTATCCATGTGATTTTCCTATTTTACGTGATGTTGCCTCCATTGCTAGACTGTAGAGATAAAAGGAACGGTGTAATTAATGCATTCATACATGTAAAAATTGTGACCATTCAGATTTTCGCATAAACTATATGCTGTAGAGGTTGATTATCCTCTTTTGTAACCGAGGTCAAAATCTGACACCTCTGGAACGCTTTGTTGAAATTTGGTGATATAATTTCTACCATCTGCATAAGATAAGAATAAAAAGAAAGAAAGAAAAAAGTTTCGGAGCAAATAAATGGGAAAAACACATGGGTACATTCATTCCGCCTCCACTGTCTAAAACAACTAAGATGGAGGGTAGCTTTACTTTTATTTCTGCAGATGAATTGTTGCTGTATTTGATTGCATGTGTGAGTAATCTAATTAATTGGTAGAGCACGTTGAAAATGGTGATAATTTTTGGAAAATTTCGCTCAAAAATCTAAAAATTTAGTTAGTTGGCGGTGGAAATAAAAAGGCTAGAACCTGTCAAAAAAGCATTTTCAGTCATTTTTACAATGTGATTGCTTTGAATTTTGCAGGAACAATACATTGGAAAAATGATGTAAATAAACTGAAGAAGAGACTGAGAAAAGAGCAAAATAAAGCTTTATTTTTCAAATGTTTTTGTGCACTACGCTTGCCACTCAATTAAAAAGGAAAAACACGATGTTTTCACATGTATTTCGTGAAAAAAGGAGATATTTCGTGGAAATCAATGAATTTCGTGGAAATTGTCACATTTCGTGGAAAATCGCCCATTCACAATTGCCAGAATTGCCTTTCAATTGACTGAAATGATAAAGAAATCACAAAAGATGGTTGAAATGGCTGATTTCGTTTTGGCGGTGACAATTCCTTTTCACCATTTTCAGAGTGCTCTATTAATTGGGCACAATACACATTTTTTTGTAGTTTTTCCTTGTTTGCACTGTGTTTCTGAATCTGAATCGAAAATGACTATGTTGATGCTGGTAGTAAATGTTTTAAAGCAGCTGTGATAATCTTGTTTGTGCAGGTCTGCAGATTATTTTTCACTTTTCAGAAAAATGCAAAATTTCCCATTTACTGCAGAATAGCAGGAAATGCTATAGACACGAAATCAAGCGAAAGTTGCTGGTGGATTGAACATCCGTAAAATGTAATAAATCGTGGGTGGCTAAAAATCTACACGGCAATGTGTTTTCACTCGCCGGCTTCGGATCTTCCCCTCTTCCCCGCTCAAAACCAAAATGATGCTGCCATGTCGTGTTGTCTCTGATCATAAAATTGCCAAATGGTGTTCAAATTCAACGATTTTGGGATTTTAGGAAACTTGAAGGCTTCCTCTACAACTCTTCTCCAGGTCGTAACCATGTTGTAACGGAAAAAATTGCACAATCTTTGAGAATACCTGGCAGGAACTCGGAATTTTACAACACCGAAATTTCAGCACTTTTGTTACACAAATGGTTTAAAGAGTTTTACCCGACGAAAGGTTGGGATCATTATACATGTGTGGAAGCCCTCATTTTTCAGCTTTGCACCATAGTGAACGGCATCAAAAGATGTCGCAAAAACCGTCAGGAGAAATTTAACTTTCTGTGGACATCGCACCGCAGTCCGCCATTCACTCGCATGTCTTTCGATGCCCACTTCGCCTTGATACGCCGCAATACTGCAGTACACATTTCGGTCTCATTTCTGCTCCCATTTGACTCCATGTTAAATGAAGCGCAGTTCCTTCACTTCTTATTTTACACACCATGGTCACACATTCAACCGAAACCCTCCAAGCAGTTGCCTTTTATTATTTTACGTCTAATACAGACAAAAAGGCTGTAAGTGCCAAGTATTTTTGAATGGTAAAATTTTTCACCCTCTCGAGCATCGACATTTTGATGCACAGACCTTTTGCCGATTTTAGATTGTTGGTGTTTTGTAGGTTGTAGGTGGTGGGAGGTGTCAGTTAGTTGAGTTGTTCTTGCAAGGGCTTTTCCCCGGCAATGTTTTCAAGCAAGAAGGCCACATTCCAGAGGAGGGGCTAAATGCTTTATTACCGTTTCATTTTGCGATTAATTTGTGGATAAGGTTTGTGGTTTGTTTGCATTTGAGTTGAATGCTTTGTCATTTTTGTCTGCTTTTAGCTGCATATAAAAATTGTAAATTACTTCTCTGACAAGTTTGAGTCGAAGTAGATATGGCCAGAGAACTGCACATTAAGTGTTTTCCTTTTAAATTGTCCTGTGTGCAGTGGCATGCTTCCCAGTGATGGTTAAAACTAGACCGGACCCATCACCTGCTTTGCACATTCTTTGGACATTCAAAGCTTGCAGAAGTGTGGTGAACTGGAAGGCCAACAAGCCACGAAAACCATGACCAGTGGTTGATGGTGGCATGAGAATCATTGAAAATGTAAATCATGAAAATCCAGCCTATTCATCATATCAATGGTGTCACTGTTCGCAGGCCAATTTCAAAGGGCTGCGATTCCTTCATTGTGGATTTCTTTGTTATTTCCAAATCACCGTTGCTTTGACCAAATATTGGAAGGCATGCAAAACAGTTTTTCATTGCTCAATTTGGTGGATGGTTTTGTGTAAGAAAAATTTCATTTCTATGCACAACTCTTATTCCTTTTCAATTGTTGCATTGAAAGATGCATCCATCTGCTGAATTAACTCCCATTGAGTCAAAGCTGAAGGTGAGTTGCGATGGGGAACACACTGTGGGGAGATCAATTCAGGGTTAACGCTAACTCCGAGTAGTTGTTTTAACTCTCAACTCGGAGTTAGCTTTAATCCCGTGTTGATCTCTCTACGGACAGTGCTGCAAAAATAGCAACATAGAATACCACAAAGCCATTCAAACGCTTCCACTCTCTGCCATGCGATCCACGACTTCGATCCATTCACTCACACCATTCTCACTTCTCCCCACCTCAGCCTGCCCTGCCTCCTAGTCTGTTTTTGTTAGCAATTATGGAAATTCACGAGCAATTATGGCCAGGTCCTTATTTTTTGTGTCCGGCTTTGTTTTGTTTTCTCAGTTGACATAAAATTGAAACCTGTTTATTTTTGTTTTGTCTTTTTGCAGACGCGAATGCGTCGTCTGCTAAGACAAAATGTTATTTTTACCCGCAAATCGAAAACACAAGCCCTGTTTTAAATAGTCAATTTTCGTTGCAAATAGATAACTCAAAAAATTTGCTACGGATTTAGCCCATATTCGGAACTTTTCTATCATTTACGCAAACGAAGAGCTGATTCGTTTTCCTCTGCGATCCGTGAAGAAATGTGAAATTTTTATTCTACACGATTGTACAGTTTTATAAAGACTTTGCGCTTTGCAAGATAATAACTCGGAACAATTACAAAAAATTGATCCAAAAAGAGATTTTTCGGCTATTTATGAAAACATTGATCTGATTGGTGTTTTCTGTACCGTCGCTTTACAAACATAAAGATTTTATTCTAGTATGCAATTACGAGTATGTCCTACACTGCCTACTCCGACTATACTGCTTTCTTAGCTGCCCAATTCATCCACTTGCGAATGAATAAAGCACATCATTTGAGCGTTTTAATCACCTGGCAGGTCATCATTGCGAAAAAAATGAAAGATGATCACGGAAAATGGTCGCAACTCTTCATAAAGTGGAAGCAATTCGACCGCTCATTTCGGTTTTATTCTGGCATCTTTTCACATCATCCGTCTGTCGCAAAACAAAAAACAGTTTCCATGGCAAAGTCAACTGGGTTTTTGACTTGAATCAAAGCTTCCGAAATTTTGTGACTGATTTAATACCTTCACCATTATCCAGACTCTCCTTAGTATTCACTCAGCTTCAAATCAGCAGACAATTCGATGTATAGATTGATGTTGTAAAACTTTAATTTCTATCTACAACGCTCTTCCTTTTCCATTGCTGCTGGGAAGCGTTCATCCATCTGCTAAATTGAAGGTATGTGTTGGAGCGCAGATGGATGTGAGTGGAAATTAGTTATTCCGCCGTTCAACGCACGTTACGAATGACTGCAACCAGAGATGCTCAAGAGGGTAGGTTACCCTGACCTTCGGCCAAGGCTATCCCCTGACCATTTTCCAAATTTCAAATGTTGAAATTCGCTGGAATTCGCAATAACAAATCTGAGACGCGCTTGCCGAAGTGGATTGGGAAAAAATATGACCTCCACACACCGCACTTTTAATTTGATCATTTTGCCAAACTTTCCGGTTATGCTGTTTGACAATAATTGTACTGGAAATCACTTCCAAACTTACTGCACTGCAAAAGACAAAACCGTGGCTTCCCTGGAAGCGACGAACCTTTTAATCTTGTTTCTTGTTGATTTTGTTGTTTTGTTTCACGTTTTTAAAATAGAAACAAACTCCATTTTGGTTCAATGAGGTTTATTGTTTTTTTCTGGAAACATCACACTCTAGTCAAAGAAATGGAAGTACAAATGGAAGTTATTCAGGAAAAGGTAAATGGAAATTTCACCAAAAGGGAACATGCCTGTGACTTTTTCTTTTAGACAATCCCCACCATTTCAGGATGAACTTTGTTCTCCTTGCCAATGAAGGGACAGAGATGTCATTTTTTGCTAAATCACAATTTTCCGTTTGTTTTCTTACCCCGATGATGGCATAACTGAGGGGGAAATTCTGAGGTACCTGAGTGTTCCGCGGTACAATTACAAAGGTTCCATAATGTTCCATTCATGGATTGAAAACATGTAAAAGAACCAGCAAATCATTTAGAAATCGTTTGGTGAAAATGAACTTTCGGAAGTCTTCATGTGTGGTATTGTGTGCAGAAATTATTGGAATTAAAAGATTTCTTCACAAGAAGCAATGCTATGTGCATTGCTCTTGGCCAGTGTGAAAAATATGTCCCAACCAGTGTTCGACCCACACCATGCAAGTTAGCAGGCTGAGAATTTGCTGTGATCTGACGAAGCTCAATGCTTTTTGGGTGTCGCAAAGTTTCTAGCTACGTGAGGGTTGTCTGCACAGAAACAAAACCAGCACAAGGACGGAGGGTTTGTTCGGTGGAATGAAGACCCACCAGGAACATTGGCCACTAGATTTCCCTTTTCGGTCCGGTCCAAAAATTTACGTCATGGGTTTGCCCTCTAATTTATCTCATCCCAAACCCCCTTGCAAGGAAACTAGGCATTTTCCAGTTCCTGTTGCCAGCATTGGCCAATCCTATCCAGTGATTTGCAGAAGCCTAGAAAATATAAGGTTCTGGATCAACTGTCACTTCTGACCATTGGTCTCCAAATCGGACTGCTAAATTCTTTGTCAAATATTTGTGGCTCCAATTCGTAGACCTTGCATTTGTAGACCTCCTGCCATGGCACAAATTCGACAGGGATGTCATCTCCACAGCTCATGTGTTGTCTCTCCAAGGGTCGATCTGAAGACTTCTTATCACATCGTTTGCCAACTGCTGAAGCAAGGCTAAAACTGCCAGTCACCCAGGCTCATTTGTATCTGAGGCTAATGTGTTTGGAGCATGCCTTTATGTTAGATTCAAACACATCATCAAAGAAGAGGATATGTGACAACAGCGCCTGTCACAAACACCAAATAGCTGCAGAAAATGCACGCAGAACAAATTGTCGCTGTATGTAACATTCATAACTACTTAGCATTTGTTACATACATCAAACGATGACCTTGAAATCTTCACAGACACCATTGTGAAAAGTCACTGGAAAATGTCACCAGACACGAGGTGATAAATAGCTGGTGCTGTGCTCATTACCTCAATATACCTTCTGCGAGTTTCAGAACCATTCAACATGATGATGAAATGTTGCAAAACATCACTGCTCAAACCTCACGAAATGTCCGATACAAATGTCACGACAACAAGCCAATTGGGTTACAAGAGAAGAGGGAAGTGAGTTGGTTTTTCGTGTAAACATCATCAAATATCATGTTACCTCATTCACCATTTTTTTCA
>JASGXE010012079.1:0-15082 GCA_030068105.1 Sinentomon sp. SZTP_YWyxl
GAATCAACGAGTGGCACCACAACGTCAGGATGAGCCGAACCATTTTGCTGAAAACGCGCCCGCTTCGATTCCCTCCTCAAGGCAGGTTTCTTCCACGTCGAAAGCGGTGATGTCTACGGAGGGGCGGGGTCGGAAAGTGGGCGTCGCCTTCATCGTCGTCGGACTCCGAAAAAGGAGGAGGAAGATCGGTGTCAGACGGGAGAAGCGTGTTCGAATCGCTGTCGATGGCCGTGGAGACGTTCATGGGGAGGGTCGTGTCGACAGAGAGGTCCTGCAAAACACTGTTGTCCGAAAGGGAGGACCTCGTGTCGAGTTGGAGGTCGACAATCGTCGACGTGATTGAACGAGACGATTTTGAGCGCTCACTCAGGAACCACATCTTGTCGAAGTCCGTCTGATCCACGGAGCAGATCGACAGGGACTCGATCGAAATTGTTTTGTTTGCGGCATTGCTGGGCCGGAAGTTGCCAATGTCGTCCAAACTTTTGCTCAACCGTCGCTTGAGAAATCGATGCACTGGACCTTGTTTTGTATCATCCTGTTGTGACCTGTCATTGGAAGACGAGTGTTTAGTTGTGGAAACCCAATTCTTATCAAAAGCACGCTCTAACCTGTCGTTGGCCCGGTTGACCTCCAACGTTGTCAGACTACACGTTCTCTCCGGCCCCAACTCGGGTCTCCCCCTATCGAGAAGGCTGTGGCGTTGCGGTGGTCTCCTTCCCACAGGGCCTTTCACCCTTGACCTGTTGAGGTTTGCGAGGCTCGGACGAACGTCGTCCTCGTCTTCAGGATCACCAACTGATGCGACATCTGATGCAGGCGCATAAGAAATATCTGCCTGAAATCAAACAGTGATATTTCACATTTTCTCTGCTACATTCAGGCAACAGTTTATTGTGAAGCTCATGAAATGTTCGATTTTGTGATGCTTCGATAATCGAGGTTTAGCGTCCAATCTCTTTTACTACTCGTATTCCCTATTTTGAGTGTTGGATGATTGATGTGATTGATGCATAGTCAGTGGATGATGTGTTGGTGCAATGCAACCATGTGCTTGTGATAAACCAAATGGTTGGCTGGCCGAGTCTTTGTCTCCGTGGTGAGTCTTAGTGTTAATGATATACCGCTCTACAGCATGTAAAATTTGATTTGGTTTCTTATACTGTCCATTGGAATAAATTTCAGAGTAGCGTAAGGAACATCTTTGAGAATATGAGGGGATTCTCACCATTTTTGTAGTGGCAGGAACAGCCAGAAAATTATTTCCAAAAATGAGTTCCAAACGAGCATTTTGATCAGGTGTTTCTATTTCTACTGACAGTACAAATCGGGAAGAGAATGCCATGGTGATCAACAAACCTGGCATGACAAGTGCATTGCTTCCTGAAGGCATCGTATCCAATCATCAGCTTCAGCTTCGGACGCAGCTGCAAAGAAATGCCGTCTCTGCGAACGTAAAAAATCATAAAAAGTACATCTACAGGATTTTACTTGTTCGTCGTGAGGCAGACTACTGTCAGGACCAGAGTCGTCCATCAATGAGTGCCATCAGTCTCTGTCTTCGTCGTTGGGCCATTGCAGATTTGCAGCCCCATAAATTTCTGATTACAATCCTAAACTGCCATGTATAAGGCAGGCAACAGTCAGATACGTATTATGTGAACCAAAACTGTGTGTGCATATCGTTGTCCCAGTTATTTTTGCGGT
This sequence comes from Sinentomon sp. SZTP_YWyxl, assembly GCA_030068105.1. NCBI lineage: Eukaryota > Metazoa > Arthropoda > Protura > Sinentomata > Sinentomidae > Sinentomon > Sinentomon sp. SZTP_YWyxl. The sequence continues at coordinate 1,708 of JASGXE010012079.1, forward strand.
CGATTGCGGCTTCAATGGCTGGCGCAGAGTGAAAAATCCGGCCTTTCCATCGTTATTGGGAAACTTGAAATGTGAAGGCACCTCGGATCGTTCTTTCTATGCCAAAGTACATTTCGTTGTTTGGCAGTTTCAGTCAGAAGGCACAAATATGTTCTTTCGTTTCGTGACAGATTGCAATCGGTGCAATCGGTTCAATTAGGTCGTTGCTTGAACAAATTAAACTTCACATTACAGTCATAGATCACTTTAAAGTCACGAAAGATCACATTAAAGTCCCAATGCACAAATTTGTTCTTCGTTTCAGATTGCAATCGGTGAAATCGTTAGTTGTTTGGTAATGAATTACATCATCTATTACATCAATCATCATTAATCATCATCAATCAATCATCATCAATTACAATCATTAGTTGTTTGGCCAATGAATATGAAGTGCTGCTGTGATGTGACCGTCCTGCATTCGGTGTAGGCCCTACCAGTATTTTGTCAAAAAGTGAGGTGTTTTTCTAGTAGTCGCCTATTGTGTTGATGTTTTTGTTTTATTCGCATTTAGCGGTGGGTGGTTGGTATGCTGCAGAGGAATATCTGTCTTCGAAAATTTTGTCGATGTTGCCAGTGAGTGTGTTTGATGTTGGTGTGTATCGCAGTTGTGTTGTTTATTCCATGTGGTTGTTATTTTGTTTGGATATTTGTGTCGTGATGTGTTCTATTTTGAAATCTATTATGTACATTGTAAATGTTTCAGTTGGTGAAGGTATTGGTTGATAAGTTTTGTGTTTGAGTCACCTCAGACGAGAGTATTGTGTCATGTTTATGAATTACTTAGTCTGCATTGCAGGTGATCGACTCCTGCAGTGTATGCAAAACTGCAAGATTTAACGATCTGCAAACCAGTTTAAAAAACAGAAACCCCACTACAGAAATACCCAGATACAAACAAATTGCCGTTCACATTGTGATAAGCAAAACCAAGGTGTCACGCACATAATCATTAACAAAATCAACACACTCACTGACAAAAACAAACAAAAACACCCAAACACAAACAACAAATCACAAAACATTCGGAAAAAACATAACAAAAATCTCCCGCGCAATCACCACAAAACAACTCACCCTTTGACAAAATTTTCAGTTCATAGACCTTACAGACACACAAAAGTACCTGACAGCAAAGATCACATGACCTACTCGTACATTTCGCATCAAAATGAACAAACATAGAGCAGCAAAAATTGTATTCACAACGATGAACTTCAAAAGAAATCGCAAGTCATTCACCCACTGGCCACTAATCAACCAACTACCAACGCCGTGATCAAACAAAAAACACATTTTTCAAATCTAACTCCTACACACGCACAAACCCCCGAGGTTCACGCGGAGGTGTTTTCTCTGCGAAACAATCCAGCTGGAGCGGGAACCTATCTAGAAAAAAAATATATGTTGCCGACCTTGCAAGTGAAATCGACAAACTGACAGCAGGTAAAACAAGATTCACATGTTTGGTAAAATTGCAGCCATAAAAGGCGCAGTCAGAAGGCAATTACTTCACACAAAATAGATTCAGTACATTAAAGGTACAGTCACAGAAACAATAATGACTCCTTAATACAAGTAGATACATACCTACATTGGATAATGGGAGTCAGCATTGTTTCTCAGACTGTACATGTCATGGTATCATGGATGTGCCGTGCCTGGCCATGGCTGCAGGCATTCTCTCAGGGGAATGTACAGCCACAGGAACAATAATGACTTTCATGATCCAATGCAGGTCCTTGTTTTTCGGGAGTCATTGTTGTTTCTGACTGTACCTCGATATGACCAGACTTCAACGAGAAGACACTATTTTTACTTCGTTTCATGATGGATTGCAATCGGTAGAATAATTGCTTCAAACACTGGCACCACTCCTGTTGTATCTTCGTTGCAATGATGCAGCGATGGATCAGACCTCAGGACAACCGCAACCGATACGGTCGTCACCAAGCAGTTGTGGTCCATTCAATGTTTCTCTTCGAAACTATCAACTTTCAGTATGGGCAATGACATCGCTGGACTGTAAAATTCTCGCTTTATTCCAGAAACATTACATTGCTCATCTGGTAAAGTGGTGTTTGCTTCCACGTGCGCTAGTGCATTTATATCTATGGTTCCACAGTAGCACCATGGACAAATTTAGCCTCAAAGAGCGCTGCACCAATAGGTGTAACGGTTACGACGTGTTTGCTCCTGCGGTGAAGTATTGGGTCTTGACTAAAAATAGATACTTTTTATTGTGCTACACACCTCTGCCAAAGCATCGATACTTTTATGGAAGGTGCAAGAGTTTTTTACTTCCTCCAGTCCTTATTTCTGGCTGCGATCCATGTGTGCCATGGGTAGAGTTAGCCAACATATAATGTCCCTCAAACTGCATTTTTCTCATGCGTTTAACCTTTTTTATTCTCCTTTTTTATTGGGCCAAAAATGATACTCGTTGGAAAAGGATACGATCAATATTGCATAGACATAAGAGCAGAAAGGCGATTCGGGAATTGGGAAGTAAATTGCTATTCGGGACGCTGGGCGAAAGCAGCATAGAAGGCGGAATTCGAATAACAAAGGCCACACTGACAGCAATAAGGATGTTGAGATTCCACACGTTTTATTTAGAGACCATGGCGGAGATGTGCACGGGACGGTCCGGAATCGGTGAAATGGCGTAACAAGATGGATGAAACCACCACTTTTGTTGAATCCGATCTGACCTTACTTATCTCAGGCTTTTAATTTAGAGATGGACAGGAAAAATTTGCCGATCGGTGGTATGACCGCTGGTAAACTCATCTCATAAACTGCAATTTCCAACGTCTGGAAATCCTCAGTGAAACATTGTTTGTAGTTAGATACTGTTTATAAGAGGCACTGTTTATCCATGTTATGGATGTCATGGATGTTGGGTTGAAATCAATTGTTAAATTGATCCTCGCATTTCAAAATATAGACGTTTTTTAATCCATACTGTAATTTTCATGCAAATTACGTGAAATATGTGTAACAAATAATTCGCTTGTTAATTAACATGATTATTGTGCATGAAAAACATGTCGTTTCGATCCTTTTATCCTGTATATTCGGTTAATCATTGCGAGAAGGATGCTGAACCGTGTTGACCGTAAAAATCACGATCACCTTTGCAGCATTTTCCACTGATTGAAAAAAGGATGCCCAATTTTCTGCGGCTTCCGTTTTGGTGTTATACTTCACTGATTTATGACGGGTGTGGCTTTTTTCATCGTCCATTTTGACGAAGTTGTCATTTGATTTCAGATCGTGTGTCTTCAATCACGTGCAGTATTAAACTCTCTTTTAACAAGCACGGGAGTTTGGAATTCGATTTCTTGACTTCATACAAGAAGCGTGAAAAACCAATCACACTAGAAAAAGGGGAGCATAATCTAGAAAGGAGTAATGTTATCTCTGACGAAAGTTTTTTATTTCGGAAAGCGTTATATGCATTTATTCATGTATGGCTTCTATTTTTCTATGCCATCTAGATCATAGAGGACCCTGCACATGAAGTAAAAAAACTTCTACAATTATCTTTCCTTGCTGCTCATCTTCCCTTACAATTATCTTTCCCTACCACTATGGAATAGTGTCCTCTCGTAGAAAAGTATAAACTACGCAAGACCTTCACAATTATCTTTCCTTGTTAACCGCTTTAAATAGTGTCCTTTCATTGGTAACAATGAATAATGCAAAACGTTTACAATTTATCGCTTGAAATATGCAGTGGCCTCTCCTTTGTCACTGTGAATCACGCAAAAGCTTAACAGTTATCCTTCCTAATACCCCTTGAAATAGAGTCATTTCGTTGCGGTGACTGTAAGATCCACTAAAAACATTTACAATAATATTTTTCTTACCACTCGAAGTGGTGTCATCTCGTTGGCGACATAGAATCACGCATAACCTGCAAAACCTTTGCAGTTTTCTTTTCCTCACTACTTGAAACAGTGTTCCCTCGTTGGTAAATGTGAACCATGAAAAAGAAATTCATCGTTACCTTTCTTTAAACCATTTTAAATAGTGTCGTCTCATCGGTGACTGTGAATCACGTAAAACCTCCCTTGTGACGAGAGTAGAAATTTCTTTACAGAATTCAATTCTAGCAATGCCGAAAATTTAACTCGGTAACGCCGAGTAACGCAAATAGAAAATACGGAAAATTTCCAATATTTCTGCTAAAAGGGGCCTGAAATTTCCCAACGTGAAGAAATCTTTACGGAGTTCTCTTTACTGTCGTAACAAGCTGCAGATTTTTCCTGTTCGGTTTTCTGCATTCCACAGGGCCATGAAGGAGAATGAGCAGGACTCGCATGAATGCAGCCATCTTTCCACTCTGGTTTCCGTTGTACATTCAAGGCATAAAAGCGGGTGTGAGGAGGTCATCTGCGCGCCAAAAATGCTCTTTCGATCAACATGTCATAAGAACGAATAGAGTTTGAGAACGGTTGCAACAGTCAAAACAAATTCGTGTTTGTGATTTTGGGAATAACTGAAAGAAATTGGATTGGTTATTGTTTTGCATCGCTCTTGGTATTCGTTTCCAGGGCAAGGCTCCGAATCGAATGTTCCGATTGGGATTGTCGGAGGAAGCCAAGATGTTGGTGTGAGCACAGCAGTTGTCTCTCTCACTGCGTTCAATCGTGAAGTGCCAAGTTTTGGATTGATGCCTCACTGGTCGCCTGTTTTCGGTGGAAGTGTTTGGAACTTGACTATCGAATTTCAAAAAAAAAAATCACAGGCTTTTATTGAAAAATTTGAAAACTTTGGTTGCTGAAAAACAAAAATGACAATTTTTGCCAAAAATGGTCGGCATTTTGGCCAAATACATACGCAAACATGTTACTCTCGTTATAACCCCTGGACCCCATCGGCTCGTCAAGGTTAAAACTCAAATACGCAAACGCAAAACAATAACTATTTTTTCCTTACCGCTTGAAACAGTGTCCTCTCGTTGGTGACTATCACAAAAACATTATTGATGCCACCAGGTGGGGCCTTGATGTCTGACATCTGAATCAGTCTCGTCGCTGCCAAGCAATGAGATAATTTTATCACGGCCGCATGCTCCTTGTTCTTTGTTGGCTGTAAAGAAAAACCATATCATCAGGGAACTCAAGAGTAATTGGAAAATTATTTTACATTATTACATTATTTTTCATTATTTTTTAGAAATTAGTTCATTATTAGGTGACAAAAACCAAGTTATTGGTCAAATTTAATTTACATCATTGCCTTATTTTACAATTTTTTTATTTTATTTGAAAGCCCACCAGTTTGGTCAAATTTATTTAACATAACGGAACATTTTGGAGCACTTTGAACCTCAAGAAGGTTTTTCACAACATCCCCACAGTCCATTCTTTAGGGTTCGGTTTCAGACTCGTTTTCAATTGTGCAGTGTTACCACCGTGACAATTTTGTTTTTGCCATACGCATAAATTAGTTTCAGATTTCAAAACTTGTCCCTACAGGAAAAAGAGATACTCTCATCTCTGCAGTGTCGATTTATCCGTAAATTTCGAAAATCACCATTATGTTCGTTGCGTATCCGTCATGACAAGCTGGCCTTTGCTGCTAATTCAAACGGCAAAGGCATAAAGCTCAACAACGCAGCTTGACTCAAAGTGAAATTCACGAAGTATAAGAAAGTTATGAAAGCAATTGTCAAGTCGGACTTGACCCGCAGGAATTTCTAGAATCATTGAGTTTGAATAAAAAATGCAAACAAAAAATTGAATTGTAACATACGTTGCATCGATCCCACAATTCATACCTGGTCAGGGTAGTAAAAGAGTCGGCCGTTTTGGAGAACGCAGTATCTTCGCCTCCACGATCCCGGGTTGATCAGTCCTTTGCCACTCAGGCGCAGGAGAAGTCCACTTTTCTCAGGACACGGCTTTCTCCCATTCTCCTGCGGATATAAAAAAAATAAATGAAAAAATTCGCAACTGACAGCGTTCTTTTTTCAACAGTAGTTCATAAGGGTGCTCACCTTTGTCCCAATTTTTTCATTCATCCTTCGTTTCATCCGTTTTACGAGTAGATGATGACGTACCCACGCTTCAACTGCCGACTTCAGTCTCATCACATCATGCAGATCCAAGGCGCGAAAGTTGATGTGTCGAATTTATGACAGTGCGCACCTTGGCTCGCATGCGCACATTAAACAAAGCACCAAACGGCTAGTCGACCGTGTTTGCCGGCTATCTGTACGCACCGAGATACCGGCCCCCATAGGCACAATACACGAAGGCCTACATGCACAGATAAAACAAAACACTAAACTGCTGGTCGACCATGGCCGCCGTCCACACCGTGAGACCGCCCGCCATATAGGCACACCACACGAAGGCAAAAATGCAAAAATGCACAGATAAAGCAAAACACGAAACAAATGGTCAACCGTGACTGCCCGCTATTTTTTGGACGCACCGCGACACCGGCCGCCATGGGCACACCACACGTAGGCCTGTATGCACAGATAAAACAAAACAGCAAAAGAATGGTCGATCATGGCCGCCGACCATCAGTCCGCACCGTGAGTCCGGCGGCCAGCTTTATTTTAAATGAGAAAACGGTTTCTGAGTCAAACGTGACTGACGGTAATCATAGGACGCACCGCGAGACCGGCCGCCATAGGCACACCACACGAAGGCCTGTATGCACAGAAAAAAAACAGCAAAAGAATGGTCGATCATGGCCGCCGACCATCAGTCCGCACCGTGAGTCCGGCGGCCAGCTTTATTTTAAATGAGAAAACGGTTTAGGGGAGAACGAATGGAAACGCAGCGGAATTGGCCTATACTCAGAAGTTGTGCATAAATAGGAGTGATAAAACGTCACGCAGCGTCGCTGCTGCTGTGGCCGAGTGGTCTGAGACGTCGGATTGATGTGCTTGCATCCCAACATAAAGTTTTGGGGTCCCGAGTTCGAATCCCACCAATTCCAAAATTTTTCTAAGTGGCCCAGGAATTTTTTTTCGATCAAAATTCTTCCTTTATTGGTGACCTCGGGTCACGCAAAGACCAGGTTAGGTCTGGTAAAGTGAGTTCAAATAAGTTGCCGCGTTTAAAATGCAATTTCAAAACACCTGCCCAGAACTGTTACACCAATTACAAAATTGCCGGCGGCCACAGGCGCACCACACGAAGGCCTGTATGCACAGATAAAACAAAACACGAAACGAATGGTCAACCGTGACTGCCCGATTTTCCTTGGACGCACGGCGACACCGGCCGCCACAGGCACACCCATAGAATTTAAGTATATTCGACTTTTTTCTTAATGGATGAGATGCATATCAATGGATGAGATCTTCAGAATGTTTTTTGGTTTGTCCAAAACGGACATGAATTCTCACCGTCATTTTTTCTGCCCCAGTCTTAACTGCCATTATCAGGTGCTATTCGTGTTGCGTGTGAGGTACTGTTATCTTGTGCTCTTGTATCAGGTGCGATTATCAGGTGTTATTGTGCCCGGTGCCGTAATCAGGTGCCTTTAGGTCAGAAAAAATTTACCTGACAGTTCTTAGGTTTTTTCCTTTCCTAATTTAGCTAAGCAAACCTGGTTGGCAGCTCAGTGGTCCACCTGTCGCTTGTTGTTATTCTTTCTTTCTTCTTGGTGGCACTCGCCCATTGGGCCTGCATAACGTCCACGAAATTAACACACAATTATTTGGGGACTCTTACAGATTGGGCCACACATGGCGATTTTTGTTTGGCAAAATGCAAAGATACTGGATAGCCCATAATTTGAATGCGTATATTCATGACACCCTGCTCGTTTTTATTGTGACATGGGTCCTTAAATTGCCTGTTTTCTTAAGGTCAGCTTTTGCTCACTCGCGGTGTTTACACAAAGTTACCTCATTTTCTCCTTCAGGTCCGAGTCTGCTGGGGTTTTAAGTTACCGTCTGTGCAGCAAAAGCGTCGCTCTGGAAACGCAGGAAATGATCGGGAAACACGGGAGCGAGCTTAGCAGCCACAGCAGCTGGCGGGAGCTCCTGCGTTGGCCTCGGTGTTTGTTCAGCGACTTTACGTTTTGTTTGATCGATTCCACAATGTGTGAAATTGGCTTTTACTGTAGGTAATCTGCTGATGTGTTGAATTTCGACCATGCGGGTAATTCCATGCTGTCAAGAGGCCAGACACTACCTACAAGCATGACCCATGGCACTTTGCCGGAGCCAATAATTTTCGCACGATTTGTTAAGTTTCTGTCAGTTGGAATGAAAATGGGAAATTACAGGTTGGTGAAAATGGCAGGCTGCAGCCTGAATAGCCTATCTTCTTTTTAACAAACGCTGAATGTGAAGGAGATGTTCATTTATTTGAACCACTGTTGCTGCCAAAAGTTTCAAATAAAGTGCATCTGTGAACTTCTATAAATGCCTGGACTTCGAATAATTGCACGCGACAGCAATGTCAATGTACTTAATTGCCGTTCAACCGTATTAAAATTCTTTTTTTTCAGTTTCTTTTCAACCATGTCATTTTTTGAATTTCAACCGAGTCAAAATTCATTTCATTTGTATAAATCTCAACAATGTCATTTTCACAACCATGTATTTCAACTCCACCTGTTGTCATTTCGTGACTTTGCATCCATTTCAACCACGCATTTCATGTTCAATTTCAAACATGCATTTCATGTTGTATTTCAACCATGTCATTTCATATTGCATTTCAACCATTTCAAAAACAGCAACAATCACCCATGTTCATTCAACAATGTTCATTCAACCATGTTCATTCAACCGCACTCATTGCGCATTTCAACGATGTCAAAATTCTTTCGACAAAAATATGTTGTCCGCAAAAATCAGCGCCAAGGATGGGCACTATGCCCTTGATCTTGATTTTCGATTGCGTTTCGATTGATCTTGCTTTGGCACCAAAAAAGATTAGCAACTTTTTATATGCATTTGGTAAGATTCTTACATTTGCTTACTTTTCGGAAGACCCGCTTTATATCCTTCAGGCCCCATCTGGCAAGGTGTCATGGGTGTCCGGAAAAAAGCAATAAAATCTATTTTTGGGTATCTCTGTCCTTTGGGATAGGTGATGCCTGCTTATAGTGTTTAAGAAATGTGCAAAAGAAGCACAGGTTTTATGTTTAACAAATATATGCAAAAGAAACACAGGTCTTTGTGCGAAAGAAATATCTGCAAAGAAACAGCAGGGCTTTGTGTTTAACAGAAATGTGGAATAAGAACAAGCGAAAAGAATAAGAAAGCAAATTGGAGGAAAAGAAACGATGGATAGGTATTAAGAACGAATAAATGAAATGCAGTCAGTGAATCCCTTGTTTTCTCCCCAAAATCTGAAATCCTGCAATATGTTTTTTTTTAGGTTTTCAGTGATGGGTATTGGCACAATCTCGTCCCCAATAAAGACACGATTGCCCATTTTTCCGAAAATGTGGCCTCCAGGAAGGTCGGGTTTGTGTTTTGCTGCCACAAAAGTGGTGGGACGCAAACCCTACTTTCGAGAGTTTTCATTGAACTGTGATGCGCTTCATTTTTTCAAGATTGAGAGATTGTGAGCATGCCTAAAAAATGCGAGGAATGCAACTGCTCTTCGAAACTCGAAGCAAGTCGTTCGCAGAGATCCTCCTCTCTGTATCTGATCCACTCATCCGTTTGGGATCCGCTAACAAAGGCGGCTTTGGCGACAAAATGAAGCCATCCAGGCTGATGACAGCAAAGCTAGTGCAATGGCTCAATAATTAAGAGTGAGCTGCGTGAAGTGAAGTGATGTGAAGTGACGTGAAGGGATCTGAAATCCGTCTGCTTCTGCTTCTTCCACTTCTTTTTCGGCAATGAAGATTGACAGGAAGCAGTGCATTCCCATCTGTCTTTTTATCACTGTCTGAGAAGGCGAGAACAAATTTTCTGCTGTCTTCCCATGCAGAGGTATCTCAGGGTGATCAAAAATTACAGGCTGCACGCACACGGAACTTGGAATCAAGAACAAAAAGTTGCTGCAGATAAACAATATTTCTCAAAAGTCCCTAGACAATCGTGCAAATTTTCAATGATTTGTTGGCTGCGATTATTTCCGGGAACTTCAGATCCGCAGATTGCAGGTTGTCCATGGCGTCATTTAAGATTTTCACAAGGCAGCTTTACTCGGTGAATGACTTGGACAAATCCCAGTCGGGGTATCTGGAGCGATACCCCAGCGAGGGTCCGGAAGCTGAAGAAACTTTGAAATTGGTTCATTTTGGATGCAATACGAATATTTGTGTTGGACCAAATTTCCCACCACAGCGAACCAAAAGTCCTGCCAGGGATGGGCCAAGCGAACCGCTGGGGACATTTTCCATGCAAAAATCAGATTAAGGACCGGCTTTTTAATAAATGAGAAAACCAATTCTCAAGTGAAAATCAACTGGCCTCATCCAGATCATCATTTCGCATGCGAAAAATCATTTTGCAATTTTTGTGACGTCGCTGGTTTCAATAAATTGGCATGACATTTTGTTTATCCAGAGGGGCGCGCGAAATCTGCTTGTTTCTGCAGTTGACAAAAGAAAAACCTGAAAATGTTGACAAAAAAAGCCAGACGCACAAGACCCAATGCACGCGCTTGTCTCAAGCGTTATATGGTGTGTTGAATCCTGCCGGTGCTTTCGAAAATTTGGGCGAAATACTGACGGAGGCGTGCAGCATGACGTTTTGGTTTTGGAGCCTGTAATCCAAACTCCAAAGGCCCAGCTGATTCAAAAGGTTCAGGATTACATACATATTTAATCATGACTGCGATGGAAGGATTCATTTGTTATTGGTCCAAAATCGCGTCAGAATGAAGGAGTTTCAATTTGACGGGGAGTCAAAATCACATGCAACACCGGCGTCGCAGACCATTTCACATTTGACATGCATTTCACATTTGAACGGCAAAGCTCATTCCGCCGACGACCTCAACTGCAGAAAAAGCAGGCGCGACATTGTGATTTTTGAACCTGTGAATTCCGGCGAATATCATCATGAGCGGGCCAATTCTGCAATTGCATGCCGCAAAACCGGTCACTGATCCTTCCTCCCACGGAGCATCCATGTATGGAGCTCCGCAGCTTCCTGTAGGGCGCCAACGCCCTTGGAAGCTGTGCGGAAGAATGTCTAATTTTCGGAATGTCTAAAAATTCCGCAGAAAGTAGTTCCAGACGAAAATCAACTTTTAGATAGGTTAGGTCAGGGTAGGGTAGAATAGGATAGGTTAGGATAAGTTAGGTTAAGGGTTGGGTTAAGTTAGGTTAGGGGTCAGGTTAGGTTAGGTTAGATTGGGTTAATTTTGGTTGGAGTATCAATTCGGGCCTCAAAACACTTTTTAGACCTTTCGAAAATTCGACGTTAGGTATTCGGCAACCGCTAACGCGATAGAATACATTGACCACGCACAACACCTCTGCATTCTTCACTAGAGCCTGATTGGATGGAATTTATCTGTTCAGGCTCAGACCGTTAGGGACACTTTTCAGTATAGGTACTTTTGCCTGACCATCTCGCTTTCCTTTTACTGCAAAGACTGTTTTTCAGCGCTCTGTCTTATTATGCCCTGATTTTACGATCATAAATAATTTTTGGATCACAAAAAAAATCTTTCACCAATTGATCTTTGAACTTTTCCCGCAATAAATCCAACCCTTTCCGTTCTTCTTTTAGCGCTTTTCTCACTTTTCTCTGTGAATTACTGAAATTTGTTGTGTTTTGCTCTTTTTGGCTTTTTATTTATTCTGTTTACCTTTCCATTTGTCAGCTCCATGTCTCGTTTTTTTCCTTCTCTTCCCAGGTTGACTTTTGTTTTTTACTTTTTTTTTCAGGACAACAAAACATAATTAGGTGAGTTATGTTTTTTGTCAAGATCAGTTTTGATCTGGTATGTTAAAAATCAGACAGGCCCATGCAAGTTGAACACATTCCTGTTCGCAAACTATTGAGTTTCATGCGTGTCAGAACTCAATAGTTTCCTGAAAAAGTCATTGAAGATGAATGGAGTTAGGATCTGACCGCAGTACAAAGATAGATTATATCATAGATTTTGTCTCTGTTAGGTACTGTGATCTGTCCTCGTTGAGAAAACCCAAAATTGACCACCATATGTGCTAGAGACAGAAGGTCTTGCTTTTCCCGAGATGGAGGGCATGCTTTCTGGTCTTGCTTTTGTTGGGATGGTGGGCAACTAGGCCCTCCATCCCGAGCCACCATCCGCATGGCTGTCAGTCAACTCAAAATGGCAATATGATGATGATAATGATGATGAAATGAATTTTACAAATTTTTGAACGTCGCACAATTCAGCTCAGATTGCGATTCAAAGCAGCATTTCTTGCAGAAGCACAGCGTTCATCCCTGCCCTTGTGACAAGCGGATAGCGACTATATACTCCCAATGCTTTTTGGCCGGAGTCGCGAGTGCGTGCCATGGCTACAAATGTCAATATTTTGCTTGAGGTTAGGTTAGGTAAGGTTAGGTTAGGTTAGAATAGGTTAGAATGATGTACTCTTCCGTAACCACAAGCAAAACACAATTTATTTGCAGCCAATTGGCAGGAAAACAGAGTTCCGATGACGAAGGAGTATATAGTCGCTATCCTCTAGTGCCCTTGTGCGCCTCAGCCTCAGAGTTTCTACGCACAATATCTACTAGAGGATAGCGACTTTGTACTCCTTCGTCATTGGAACTCTGCTTTCCTGCCAATTGGCTGCAAATAAATTGTCGTTTGCTTGTGGTTAAGGAAGAGTACATCATTCTAGCCTATTCTAACCTAACCTAACCTTACCTAACTAACCTCAAGCAAAATATTGATATTTGCAGCCATGGCACACACTCGCGACTCCGGCCAAAAAGCATTGGGAGTACATAGTCGCTATCCGCTAATCAATATCTCCTGCGGAACTCTGCTGTTGCATTGCATTGCAGCCGTACATGCAGACACAGAGGCAAGCACCATTACGAATAGGTACATTCCCAGTGCCAGACTGCCAGACACACAGGAAACAATTAATTTAAAATAAATAATGCAATGTCAAAGGGGGATAAATTGAAATTAGTTCGGTGCTTTATGCAGTCATAGCAGGGCATTATTCAATTGTGCCGTGAACTGATCCCCGCAGTCAAAATACCCCATAATCGAATGGAAAAACATTTCAGGCAAGGTGGATCTTTTTATGATGCCTTTGCATAACTGAGGGTTCCTGGATCCCTTGAAACGATCAACGCTGCAATGCAGCTGGAATGCGGCAGAATGCGGTGGAGTAAATGCAGCACGAAACCAAGAAATGCAGCACAAATGCGGTTATGGAGCAGTTAAAGACG
>JASGXE010012080.1:0-14903 GCA_030068105.1 Sinentomon sp. SZTP_YWyxl
TGTGCAGGTGCACAAGGCTTGTCGATTGCTGAACAATGGATACGGATTCCTTACGCAAGGTGGAATCATGCCACCATTCTGAGCAGCCACAAATATCGCAGGCTGTGTCGTTAAAGGCACAGGCATCGATTTCGGCTGAAGAGAACTTGAGTACAACGGCAGGGAAAAGGAAGGCGTTGACACGGCCGCTGGTGAAGGTGGCGCAACAGCAGTTTGCAACACTGGTTTTTGCACTTGAGTACTTTTTACAGAATGCATAATGATTGGATTTTGGGCCTTAGTTTGTCGGCCACCTCGGACCTGGTTTTGAGCATGGTGGTTTCCTTGTGAGGCCTGCTGATACAAGGGTGGTTGTGTTGACGGGCCAGTGAAGGCAGCCGATTGCAGAGGACTAGGCCTAAGGGATTCAGTCGTAGGACTCTGTCTCGGCTGCACTGATGCATTGTAGCTTGGTGGAAGTTTGTTCAACGGCAGGGCAACAGATGATGGATAAGACGGCGGAGGATCCACGGGCGGAGCAGGTGGCACTGGGCTACTTCCGGCACTACTCGCACTAGAATAAAGACTCATTGCGTGAAGGTGATGCTGGAGATTTTTCGTCGAAGATCCATGACTGGATAATGACACCGGGCTAAGTCCACCCCATCGATTCGGGGAAGAACTGGAACTGGTAGGGGCGTGTGTCTTCGGTGGCAGTATGGTCACAGGGGACACCCTCCTGAATAACGGAGGGGGTTGAACACCTGCCGACACTTGGCTATTTCCACATGAATACTGTGGAATATTATGATACTCCTGACGTATTGCAGGTGGGGGAGTAGTTCCACGAGGTGGTGCAGGAGGGGGCGGGGCAGGGGCTTGTGACCTTGGAGGTGGTGGTGGGGGTATATCATCAGACGCAGACGACACAGGTGAGGGAGGTACAGGCTTCCTCCACCTTGACACACCAATTGGAGTCCTGTTTGTGTAGCTGCCACAACTGCTCCCGAAATAATCGGAATTTTCCGACGAAATACTTTCTCGGCACATGGCCTTCTCTTTATCGCAATTCTGGAAGCAGCCTGCTGCAGACGCAGATAAATTCAAATAAGCTGAAAGGGGACAAAGAAAAGGAAAAAAAAATCACTAAGTACTTTGCTCAAAAATGGTGCTTTAGGTACTGAATTACGAAGACTGTTCAAAATCAAGTGAGACTGTTGTGATCATTTCTGTGTTCTTTGCCCATTTCGTTCGCTTTGTGATTTTTCGACAAAATCACCCCCTTCTGCACTGATTCACCCGGTTTTACAATTCTGATTGTCCGTAAACATGTGCTACAGGGAGTTTTAAAAGGAGACCTTCAGAACACCTGCCGCTTTCTTTGATTCTACCTCAGCTGAGAGAAAGCGCATGATTTTCACATGTATTGCAACTTAGGGAAAAGCAAAAAGTTCATGTTAGCAATGTGTTGATTGAACATTCGATGCAGTGGTTCTCCTGGCCAGGTACTCGCCCTCAATTGCATATGTTTGTTGTTCAGCAAAACCTGCGATGGGAACCTCTGATGAAAACCCGTTTTTTTTTTCAGAAATCCTGCTAAATCCTATGAAATCTCTCACAATTGATGCTTTTTTGATGTCGCTACAGATTGATAACAGCAAGAAAACGCCCGCATCCTCAATTACTGTACCAGTGATAATTTTGATGTTCTCTGCTCAATGTTGTCAGCTTTTTCAGTCAACTTCTCCGAATAAGCGCCCGTTGTTTTTTCCGGAACAGGAAAAATCACAGAAAGTAGCCCCTTGCAAAAGCGCAAAACCACCTCCATCGTAAAGGATAAGAAATTTCCTGGTGAACGCTAAAAATCATACCACTTTCCTTTTGTCTGACATTTCAAAATAACAATTTACTGGCAAGTTAATTCACTGAGTAATTTTCAAATGCATCCAAAATCCACAAGGCTGGAGCATTTCCCGTGAAATTTGACCAGAGTACTGCGCAACAACAAGTTTTTATATGTGGTCAAAACAAGACCCGTAGGGTTAATAAGGGAGGGTCACTGTGGTATCAGTCTCACTTGATATTGAACAGCCCAGTCGTATGTATTTGAAGACCCACAAGCATGTTTTGAAAATCTGCAAAGATATTTTGAAGAGATGGCAAAGTCAAAAATGCAACTGAGTGATTTCATCAAAATGTTAAAAACGGGAATCGATTGTTCTAAGCCAATCGTTTCCTGTTGAGCCTCTCAAGTGGCCACATTTCATGCACAACTTTGAAGCTGGGCCCTTGCTTAAACCCTTCACACCCGAACAAGCTGTGCCTGTTTTTCAGAAAAATGTCCGCCATAGCTTAAAGATGAACTAGACTCTAGACAGACTTTTGTTCTCCACCATTTTCCAATGAATTGCAGCAATAGCTGTTATTTTTGAATTTTCATTTTACCACAGACGAGAAATCAGCACACATTTTCGTCTTGATTTCGACATGATCGGATCATGTGGGTAGGTACCTGCATTTCAAAATTTCGCATCGTGCAAAAGTTTAATCAATTTTGACTGCTCCTTGGGTCCCGTGAACTTCACATGCCATACCTACGAAGACTCTGTGTTTGTGATAATGACATCGCAACATTGGAACTTACCTCCTGTCCCTCCTCCTGAGACAGTTGACGGATGAACCTGAACACCATTTGCCAAAATCGCATCTGATTTCTCAAAGAACTTCTCAAGGCCTTTTGCTCCGCTGGTTTTGACTGCTTGGATGCAAGTGTCCTGAAACAAAAAAACAGCCCAAACAAGGGTCATTGAATTTTCAAATTGATGGGCTTCTACTGGCAGCTTTTGTAAACAGTGCCTAAATATTTTCTTAAGACTGTTGACTGATCTGGTCAGTTTTTGGTCTAGAGAGGAAAATGAAAACATTTGGCAGCTGCTGGAGGATGGTTGGACCTCACCATTGTCTTGGTGATGAAGAAAGTGAATGTGAACAGCTTGGTGAATCCGGCTTTGAACCAGCACAATCTGATGACATTGACAGTGAATCAGGTGGCCATCAAAATGAATTACTCATCCATTACTTTTTTGGAAAAATCATCTGTTGGTACGTGGTTTGGAATTGTCATCATTATCATCTGAATGATCACGGAATTGCTTGCGAAAAAAAAAACTTTTATCCGCAGGTACCTTTTAGATTCAATTAGGTGCCTAACTACCTATCTATTTCTCATTTTTTAAATTAACTAAGAAGTTTCATGCATCGCTTCTGGAAAAAAAACGAGGGTTAACATCCTCATGAAAGCCCTTCCCTTCTTTTGGGCCAATAAGACATTCTATGAATTGCCTGTGAAAGCAGGTAATTCAGGAAATGCAGCAAGGAAACAACAATGTTGGGTGCCTAGGTAGGTACATATCGCCGTGGACAAATTAAAGGGAGCCAAGTGAAACTGTCATTTCTACTCCTGCAATTTTCCATTTAAAACCCATTGTTGTTCACCAACATTTTTCATTTCTCTGTTTTCACTTAGCTCCCTTTAATAATTCGTCCAAGGCGATTTTCAAGCTTCCATGCATTCAACATCAGTTGAATATGATGCAACTCAACTGCATATTCCTCTCGACAATGAAATGGAATACAAAGGGATTGGTGCACAGATATCAAAATTCAGTAGGTATTATTTTCGATAACACATGTGAGAGCTAGGCTTGTGTGAGTCTGCCCCCTTAAATAAATGGAAAGCATGCACCTGGGCAAGGTGATACCTACACCTAATTGAACAGATTAATATCGAACCTCGTCATATCCCATCGACAGCAAACGTTGAACGATATAAAGCTCCTTGTCAACGCCGTTGTGACCCATTGGTAAAACTGATCCTGAACCACCGCCACCATGCTCACCGCTCGAACTAGAAGCAGAACTGATTCCACTGGTCGTCGAAAGGGTGGAAATGGTTGAAGCAGCACTGGATGCATTACCCTCGTTGTTTGCAAAGGGCAGCAATTGGTTTCTGATCTCTGCAAGGGCTTTCTGGTTGTAACCAGCTCTTGTCGTTGATTTTCCCAATGATGGATTCATCTCTAGAGATGAGTAACCCATTCCATCACTTAAACTTGGGATGGGCCAATGGGAAAGCGGGAAATGGGTTGTAACCAGCTCTTGTCGTTGATTTTCCCAATGATGGATTCATCTCTAGAGATGAGTAGCCCATTCCATCACTTAAACTTGGGATGGGCCTATGGGAAAGTGGGAAATGGGAAGATCGGACTCAGCCGGGTATGTCGCCAACATCAGCAATCGTTCTGAAAGATGGAGCATGGCAATAATTGAATCTTTCTTCAGAAAACACCAGGCTATCAAATCCTCTGGATGTCATTTTTAGGGAAGTAGGCTATCACAGCTGCATCGTTTAACAGGACTGGATCTTGCTTCCTGTTAAGACTGCATGAACTGGAGTTGATTTCAAAGAATCAATCTTGCAGAGAGGCACATTACGGCATTAGTTTGGGTCTAAACTGGAGGACGTGTCCCAACTTTCGAACA
Source organism: Sinentomon sp. SZTP_YWyxl (assembly GCA_030068105.1). Lineage (NCBI taxonomy): Eukaryota > Metazoa > Arthropoda > Protura > Sinentomata > Sinentomidae > Sinentomon > Sinentomon sp. SZTP_YWyxl. Next base: position 4,522 of record JASGXE010012080.1, read on the forward strand.
TAAATTGCCACATAGGTAGCAGAATTCATAACTTAGCTGATAAACCAAGATCTAGTAGCACTTCCTTCATAAGGCACTTGTGTCGGTCATGTAGATTTAAGGCACAGCTGATGTCACTGATCCCATTTGGTCTTGCAACAGTATAAAATTCAACAGGTATCACGGCATTTACCTAGGGTGGTAAAACTATTCCAACAAAAAGGACAAAAGATGTAATTCAAAACTGCACACAGGAGTGCAATTATGGGGGTCCATGGGGTCAGGGCAATCAAGCCAAGACTGCTTCCACAAAAGATTCTCCAGGAAGACAGAATGCGATTCCAACTTGATTTCTGGAGACCACTAGACTCTCTGAGCGGTTGATTTGACCCTTCTTTTGCCCACTAAAAGAGCAGTTATCACATTTCCATTTTTGACGTAGGCGCGTGAGGTTGTAAACTGGGGTCAGGATGGAGCTTTGGCTTAATCTCAGTAAGACAGGGTGCAGCTTTGGCTTGAGTCAGAATGAGCAGTTCATCGGGACGGAGCTCTGGCTAATCTCAGTATGAGAAGTAGGTAAGATGGACAAAGAGGCTGGAGTTTTCAAATTGCAATGATGGCAGTTTTGTACTTGTGTTAAACAAGTGGGTTGGACAAAGAACCTACCTATTCATCGAGAGTTGTGGAAGGTTTCCACCATGTCTGCAGCCCAAATGGTAATTCTAGCGTGTGAATGCAATTGACCAGCTGGAAATTTTATTCACATGAATTTTTGTGAAAAAAATCTTCTTGGTCGAGGTGTTCAAATCAAACGGGAACCCCTTTCAACAACACAAAAGTGGGAAAATGAAAGTCACAGTTTAAATCCTTTTTTTAGAGACAATAACAATGTCCTTTCATTTGGAGTCATTTACAACCACTTGGCATGACAATTGAATCCAGCCAGACTTCTCTTTTAGTTTGATCTGCGATATCCTAGGCATACGATCACCACACACCTGTCAGACAATAGTCAGGTACCTAATAATTGTCTGAAAGATGTGAAAAAATTATACCTAATTTATTAAAAAATTTATTTCATGTAAAAAGAATTTAACAAAAAATGATTTCTTATCGTAGTATCGGTGTAATCGGCAGTAAGAGTTGTTTTGAGTGTACGAGATAATTGGTAGCGAGGGTTGTAGAGACTCATTTTGCAAACTTTTTGTTAAAACATTTCAGATGCACTTTCTATATAAAAAAAATATGAACCACAGCTGCAGATACTATTTAAATTTTATGCATTCGCTTTTTCAGTGATGGAAATAAAACTGTTTTTATCTCTCCTTGATGGGCATTCTTAAATCCCAGATGCCCTCTCCCAGCCAAGAGTTGTACTTGAACATTGGAGATAGGTAGTAGAAGCAGGAGATGGAACAGTAGTGATAGGTAATAGTTGCCACACGGAGCCTTACAGAAATAATTCAGAGCCTGTTGGTAAAAGTTCTGATTCAGAGGCGAAATTTTTATTTTTAAAGTTTATTGCCAATTTTGCAACAAAAATGTCAAAACGTCTGCAGCTTGAAATGCCAAGGAGCTCTGCTGCTTGGAACCTTGCTACATGCTGATGTCACAAGTAGGTGGCTACCTACAACATGTTAGGTCTGAGGTCGGACCTCCAACTGGGCTGGCTCTCCATAAGACTCGAAGTCGATATACCCAGTTGTCAGCTAATGATGCCAGATCGGACCTGGGCCAGCCTACTTCAAGCCAACCTCGTCTTTACCTCCGGTCCAGGTCCGGCAGTCCAGAGGTCCGGAAAAGCAGATTCAGAATTCACGGACCACCTCCAACTAAGCTTGGGATGGAAACGGAGACCTTGAAGTATTTATTTGAGGAACCTACCAACCGACCTACCTACCAAATTGTTGTATCAGGTTAAGTTTATAGGTCGGCATGAGTGTTGGTATCAGACGCTGTTTTTAACAGGCTCTCATGCCATAAAGGGAATCATCAATGGAGAACAGCAAAGTTCTCAGAAAAGAGTAAAGTTCATCATATAGGTACCTTCCTGGGAAAAGGAAGGAGGGAAGGGAAAGATACGCGACTCTCGGCTGCATTATACATGGGGCAAAGGGTAAAGGAAGGAGGGGAAAGGAGCCGGAAAACCACCGGAATGTGGACGGGGCATAGTCATTTCACATTCAATAGCAGACAGATAATCACACAGATGCAACCACTCAAAATGCCCCCAAGCAAGCGTAATCAACCAGCACACAGCATACCCATTCACAATCTCAAATGAAAGCAAAAAAGAAATGTGCAAGATGGAAGAAAAGAAATAGGTACCTAGATGATGAATTAACGATCACGATGAACAAAGATGAAGCGATGAAACGAACATAGCAGTGATTGCTGGTTGGTTTGGTTACCTACCCAGTGCAAATAATTGCAGGTAGCATCCAGCCACCACACACAGAAGAAGTTTGCAGCCTCACCCTTGGTTCTGCCTCACTTCCCCCCTCCGACACACTACAACGGGGGAATGGTTCGCCTCACGTCAGCCACACCGTGAGAGCACTGTCCGGCATATGTTCGGTTTAATAGCGCAGGGACTAGCTCGGTTAACTAGTTGGTGAGGTACCTAACCTATGTCATTCATGAGCATGAAAAGCAAAGTAATGCCTTTGCATGAACAGGCCCACACAAACTCGCATCAAGCCCGTTTTACCCATTTCAATGCCAACCCCCAAGGAAGCATGCCCGGTCCTCGTGGCGCAGTGGTTATCGCGGCGGTCTAGTAGATAATCTGAACTGAAGGTTGCGTTGCGGGTTTGAATTCCAGATGGGACACGTGCATTTTCAGCGGCACAAATCAAGTGTGCATCCTCCCCCGGTGAGGCACAGTGAATGAAATTTGCCATGGCACAAATCGTGTGCCGTGGTAGGTATTTGTTAATTAAATTAACTAGGACCACGTGTTGTCGCAGGTGGGCTGAGCGAGCTCGCGACTCATCCACCGTGAGCAGTTAAGCAGTGCTGACGTCTACGTTGTTGATCCATTTTCTCCCACAAAAAAGCAACAATAAAAAAGGTGTTGAAAAAAATGCAGTTGCTGATGGAAAGTTCTACCCGTAAAACAACAATCATTTGGTTTTTGGATTAGAAGTCGAATTGAAAAAAGTGACATGCTGACGCTGACTTTGACTAAACAAAAACACAACGACGGAGAATCACACAAGAGGCATTGATTGTGCTGCCCAGTATCCCATTGAAAAAATTAAAAGCAGCTCACTCAGAAGGGCCTTGAGTGGGTACACGAGACCAGAACCAGAGGGATCACCCGCACCGCTGGGTGAACTGCACGGACACTCAAATGGTGGAAAGGATGGCCCACCGCGTCTTCAAACATTTTGTCATGTTTGAAGACGAAATAATAATTGCACCAGGGACCCGCAGTGCACCAAAATTTCAAAGCCTCACAAAAAAAAAAAAAAAAAACAAAGCCCTGCCTAATTTTTTCTTACAAAATTTCAAACCCCTCTGCAATTCTTTTCACGAGAGGTCCTGTCAAATATAGGTAATGTTTCGGATTTGGGCTTCCAAAATATAAACAGGGACATGATCATTTAAGTGGCAACACCCCCACAAAGAAAAGTCCTCCAGCTGCTCGCTCGCGCCTCCCTGATATGTGGCATTAGGTCGCCCTGGTGAGAAATTTGGCATCTTGAACATCAATTTTGTCCCCGAAATGAACCCTGAAATTCCAAAATATCTTCAGTTTCTGCAGGCTGTGCCCGCAGAGGCAGACCCCTGCGGTGCTCTGCCCCTTGGCCCTTTGAATACCCCTGCCCACCTTCCTCAAAAACTGATTACTGCGGCGACCGCCACAGACCCCAATCTTGACTGCGCCCAGGCCCAGACACTTCACCGAGACAAGCCAGCCCCTGCGAGAACCTGAAATGTTTCGAATTATTTGAGACTATGAGACTCACTTAAAAAGCAAGTAGACATCTTCCTAATACCTATCTGTCACTGCAGGGATGGGATGCCAAACACAAATTTCTAAGGTGTTTCGAGTTTCGACATCCGAGTTGCACCGTCGGGAGGAAACTTCACACATGATCGAAAACGGCCAGGAAAAAAATTTGAAATCTGTGCTCGAAAGTGCAAAAATGCCGCAGAAAACTTCATGGCCATCATTTGAAGTTTATTTTTCACATCGGGAAAGCAAACTGCACACTGTTTTGTTCCGGTGCCCTTGCGAAACGAACCAGTGTCTCCAAGGTGGCACTGAATGATGAACGAACGCCGCCACGGAGGAACAGGGCACTTCAACCGATCTACACGCGTCAGCAGCCCGTGTTTCGGTGAGTCTGCGATATCACGCAATGGGAGCTGTGCGGACCTCGAAAAAAATTTGGATCGGACGGAATTTGTTATTTTTCTGCAAATGGGCAAAATTTTTAAGAATTTTTTTTCCAATTTGAAAACATTTCGATTCAGTGGGATTCGAACCACCATCTCTTCGAAACGAATCTGGCAAAATTCGTGATTTTCGAATCGAATCGTCGATTCGAATCAAGATTTGCACAGCCCGAGCATAAGGTGAGGTGCCTTACCTAACAAACATTACTTACCTACCTATCGAATTCGTTTCGGTAGGTAGGCCTTCAAAAAAAAAAAAAAAGTCTTTATTTCTCAAGGAAAATAGCGGCCTTTAGCAAACAGCTACTCTTACAGGCAACTTGGTTAATAATAACAATAAAAATAGCAACTAAAATGAATACATGAAAAATGAGAAGTTGTGAACAATATAATTCAATGACTGATACCTTCCTACCTACCTTCCAACCTACGTGTCGACATTTTTTGCTATCTGTACTTGTGGGCATAGAATTCATGTTTTGGGTAGGCATTGGTTGGTATCGGCGTCGGTAGGCACCTATGTTGGTAGATCAATAGTTTTCTGCACTTTTAATATCTGTATATAAGCAGCATTACCCTTAGAGCCTTAGGTATACCACCACCACTTAATTTTGCTTTGGATTCGGATTAGGGTTCGAGATTCGAAGCAAAAGATTCGGATTCGTAAATTTGAGATTCGAATCAAATGGGTGGGATTCGGATTCGCAAAAATGGATTCGAAAAACATGTCACAGGATTCGGATTCGGTTCGAGTCTTTACCTGCAGATTCGGATTCGTCTTTCTGGGATTCGGATTCGAGCTCGAAAGATTCGGATTCGGTTTTTTTGGATTCGAAGTGGATTCGCACACCCCTACCTACTAATTTTGCACTAATTTAGTGACAATGGTACTTGAAAAAGGCAACAATAATGGTTTTATCGATAACAATGACAGAAAAACGTTGAAAATTGAGAAAAAAGCAAAAAGTATTTCTTTTGTTTTTGCAGATTGTTTTAAACACACCATGTCAAACAAGTTGCGGTTGTTTTAAACATGTTTAAAACACAATTTTATTTTAAACAAATTGTTTTAAAACAAGTCGTGGTTGTTTAAAACATGTTTAAAACTGTTTGTTTTAAACAGAATGTTTTAAACGAACAACCCTGCTAGGTACGCTGTAAAACCGGCAGCGTCAGCAGTTGTGACTACGGCCTTGGTTCCTGGAGCTGTGGCCACTGTGGGTGCTGCAGCAATTTGCACTCAGGGTCGGGAGTCTGCCGTTGCCTCGCCGGGATCCATTGACCGGGTGCCTGGAGCAGTGAGTGCTGGAGCAGCTCTCAGGTGCTGTTTGCCAGTACCGGCAGGGCAGTACCTACCTACCTACCTCGCCAGGACCATGACTGACGTCACAACAAAATCATGAAAAATGGTCGGACCACTCGCCGATGGGCTAGGTACCAGCCTGAGTCTATAAGACCCAATAAAGAAGAAGAGCCAGGATTCATGGCTGAAAAAAGGGTCTTGTTTTGATGCTACAAGCTGATGGCCAACAGCAACAGGGGTGGGCCATTTTTTGTGTGAACGCTGGAAATTTTGAACACGAGTCTGATGTTCAGTTTGCATCCAAGAAGAAGTTTCAAGAAGATAAACTTGAGATTGTTTTGAAATAAAATTAAAAATAAAAATTAGGTTTATCGCTGGAACAACCAACGTTGGAATCATTGTCCGCATGCCACCACAAATCTAGCTAAATTTAACAAGGTGCCACATTTCTGGGCATACGCCAAACGAAATGACGCACCTGGCCTGGCCTGGGTCTCTGCATTCCAAAATCCGGAAGCTGTTGGTTTGTGAACAAATGTTTTTTGCGTTGCGTCATTCGGTGCTGGAATTCAACTGTTTTTATTTTTGACCCTGGACCTTTTCCACAGAATGGGGGAGCAGTGACTAACTAACGCTGAACCTAGCAAATTGTTTTTTGAACCTGCTTGTTCCTGCTGTGTTTTTTTAATGGCCAGGTTAGGTTAGGTCTAGGGGTTAAGGTAAGGTTAGGTGAGGTAATTTTAGGTTTGGATAACCTAATCTGACAATAACCTAACCCATTTGACCTTTACCAGCAGGACAAGCAGGTTTCCAGCAGGACAAGCAAGACAAGCAGGTTCAGCGTTTTAGTCACACCCCACAGAATGCGACGGCGGAGGGCCAGCGGTGGATCCAACCTTGAACCTAACCTCAAGCAAAATATTGATATTTTTTTCGACACCATTCTTGATTTCATTGTGTTTGTTTTTTTTTTCCTGTTATTTTTTATTACTGGCCGGCATTTTAAAATAACAAATTTGCCCTTTTTGCCTCACCCTTGGGAAAAATTGGACCATATTGCCCCATGGCAATTTTACCGCAACATTGGTTGCTACCTACCTCCGCCTTATGTGGCTTTTGACGCGCCTCCCATGTTGGCAAGTTGCCATCCATTGATCATAATTGTCCCTGTTTTAAAATTGTTATGACGTGGTGCCTGGTGCACTGAACGTTTGCGCGTCAATCCATTGGCGTTGGGTTTTATTTCTAAAATGACACGGGACTTTGTCTCATGATTTCGTGGGCGGGGAACCAGCGGTGGTTCCAGTAAATTTAAATTTCGCCATGGCATGCACTCGCCACTCCGGCCAAAAAGCATGGTGAGTTGGTGCATAGTCGCTCTCCGCGTGCAGCGGTGGTCCCATCATGAGATGACTTCCCCACGTGAACAAAGGAAAACAGATTCAAGAAACGGGCAAAACTGATTCCCACCAAAAAAAATTCACTGCACAGGACGGCGAACAACATTTTCCACAACCACACTTGGGAGACTTTGGTTGGAAACCGTCAAATCCACGGAAAAAGAGTCACTTTTTCAAGAAAAGTTGGATCAAAACTCACTTCTGGACAACACCGGCCATTTTGAATAGGGATGCCCAACCTCAGGAATGCAATCGTGTTCTTGTCAAGGAAAAAAGTGACATTGTTGATTTCTCGAGCTTCCACATCTTCTGTTTGCAACGGTTGCAAAACACATTCATTCCCAAAAAAATCATTCTGGAAAAAAAAGCCAAAACAAGTCAAAATAAACCGAAACACAGAAGAAATGACCACTTCAACACAGTTGCGCAGCCCTGGTTGGGGAATGCTGTGGAATGCAGTTTTTCACAATGCGTTGCCACACTGAAGATCGTCCGTAAAATTAATGCCTCCAAAATTTAGGAAAACTTATTTGGTGACGAATGTGAAACGTTTTTTTTAAACATGTTGGGGGCCACGGCAATAAAAACCTTTCGGCTGGAGCAATTGTTCAGTGGTGTCCCCGGAAAATTTATGGCACGGTAAATCACAGCAACAAAGTCTAATTTTGTGACCAATTTCAACCAAAGCGAGTTCCATGAATAATTCTCGAAGAACGGCATGTTCCGCCAATTTTTCAGTGGGAACGTTTTAAGTCCGAATGAATTAAATCGTTACAACAGAATGGGTTGGTTCGTTTAACTTAGCGAGCTTTTTTTTCACTACAGGCAGGGATGGCCCCCACCACCGCATTCTGAGGACGGAAATCATAGATTACGGAAATCCTCTGATAAGTATCCTGATCTGATCAAGGAACTTGGTTCTGATCAATGATGACACCCTTGAAATGCGGACGAAGGGAGCGCAGACTTCAACTTCTCCCGTTATTTTTAAAGCCCTGCAGGACTTCATCTCTGAAAAAACTGCCGGGAAGAGTCCAGATTAAGCTGTTTTCTCGTGAAAAAACAAGACAACTAAAATTGTCAGGTTCGTAGAATGGGTTTCTTATGAAGTTTTGCTGCTGAACTGAACTACCGCTGGGATTTATTCCTGCTTTAGGTAGACCCATGGGTACGGGTCACTGTTCGCAGGTATACATTCACTGAAACAATAGAGTGACTCCAAAACAGAGTTGAACGGGGCTGTCTGATTTCCTGCTTGTCCTCTTGGAAAAAGTTGGAAAATGCAATGATTGACATTTACATGGATCATGGATCATCACGCAACATATGTCCCAGCGCCAGGTTTCGGAAAATTCGGTATTCGCTGAATTGTTCTTCAAAAAAAAAAAAAAAAACACCGGCGAAGTGCAAGCCTCATTTCTCTCTTTGAAATCCAACTTGCTGACATCGAGACAAAACATCGGCATTCTCCTTAAAGAACGCAACCCGCAGAGCATGAAAGCAAATGAATTTTGTAGATTTTGGGGCCCATTTTCATTTAACTCTGCAAATTAAGTGATAAATTAATTAGTCAATTAAGTAATTAATAATGTCGTTATTGTTTCTGTGACTGCACCTACCTTGCGTTGTTGATCATGAACATCTTATTCTGATGATCATGGTGATCACATATTCATCGTCTTCGATCTTGTGACTGTCAACTTCATCCTTGATCAGAAAGAGAACATTCCTCATCAAATAGAGAGCATTCTTGACAAGTATGAGAGCTTGGATCTTTTCTTGCCAATGTTCGAATTCCTCTTCGAATTTCCTCCAAGATCTTTCAGCTGTCCATCTTCCGGAGGGTAGGTTGGGTCAATTGTCATCAGGCGTCAGCTGAGGCGAATTGAAGAAAGGGACCGCCAAAGCAGACCCCTGATATTGATTTTGCGGAAGATGACCAGTTTGTAAGGTCTTGGAGTAATTTCTAAAAAGTGTTCGAGCGTTGTCAAGAAAAGACTAAAAGGTTAGGCTATGGATACCTTGCCGTGCTCAAAGGAAGCTTTCCAATTCATCAATGAGAAGCATTCTTGATCTGAGGGAGAACATCATTGATCAGGAAACTATAGCATTCAAATACTTGTCGTGGCAATTTATCTCACGTGCCTGCATTTCTTCTGGTCAATGGGGGATCTAGCGGGAGGCAAGAGGGATCGACCCGACTTCTGGTCGACCCCTCGTGTGGCAAAATTTTGATTTTTGCAAAAAGTTTCAAAATTGAACGAAATTTGCAAAATTTTGCAAATTTGCGGAGATTTCCAAAACTGCCAGCCTTTTGAAATGCAGCGTGCAGCGGCACGCTTTATTGTTAATGATTATCGATACACCACAAGTGTGTCTGACATTATATGATGTCTCTTAAGCTTGACCCCTTGCTTGCAAGAAGAGCGGATAAGAGGTTATCTTTCCTCACAAGAATGTTGAGGGGATATTCTCATATACAAATTCCTGATGTCTTTCCTCCAGATTTTCATGAAAGGCGATCTCTCCATCAGTACCAATTCAAAATTCCATTAATCAAATCAAACTCTTTCTCTTCTCCTTCTTCCCGAGAACTTTAAAGTCGTGGAACGCCCTACCAAGCAACTCTGAACTCACCTCTTTTAAACTGTGTGGCCGCTTCTGGTTAAGGAACTTCTCTTTCTTCATAGCTGGCGGAGCCTTTCTGATCAGGACGGTCGGCCAACTAGTCTCATTCGACTGTACGCCACTGTGTCTGTTCTGTTCTGCACCGTTTCTTTGCATGAAAGTTCACTTAGATCTTTCATTCTTTTTTTTCCTACCTGCTTATGTCATTCTTTCATTGTATTTACCAATCGCTTCACATTTATTGTAAAAAGTTATTATTTTTGCTCGTTGTAATTATGTATTTGCACCAAATTAGCAAATTAAATTGATTGATTGATTGAAATGGCGAGAAAAATACTGAAATCTCATTTCCACTGCTCTCTTTCTCGGATTCCCACGATTCTAAATGTCCCTGGCGCTGCCTTCCACATTCATGCCATTATAGATCCTCCCCACCCGAGCCGTCTTGTCTTCTATCTGTTGCAATGACTCACTGGCGTTTGCTAAACCTCGCGGCATCCTCTCCCTCGACTCCTCGCATCTCCATCGTAACGTCACCTGCGCCATTCTCGTCATCTGCTCTGCTGGAATTGTCTTCGCAGTTTCTCTCGCGACTCTCACAACTCACAAGTTCGCCACGCCCTGTGCAATGTCCAGTGGGATGGCAGTCTTGTCTTTCTGCATCA
>JASGXE010012081.1:0-13265 GCA_030068105.1 Sinentomon sp. SZTP_YWyxl
CTGGCAATTTTCGTTTTATGCCTGTCACATCTCTCATAAATGAGCTTGGCTGGGACTCGCTTGAGCTGCGGAGGACTTTACATGACATTTCAGCTTTTAGGCATTGTGTTCTGAACCATGGGGGTTGGGGTGCTGGACCCTGGGTTTTCACTCCAAATAATCACTCCACCAAGCAGGCACATATTTATCTTTTGTGCCTCCCATTTTGTTAAAAAACAGACAGAAATTGTTTCTTCCATCGAACCCTTTTTTTGTGGAACCGGCTATGTCTTTCCCCAAATATCCTGCATTTTTCTGATGAGCATTTCATCGCAACAGTTCGCGCCAAACTGAACAATTTGAATGGCTAGGTGGAATATTTTTAATGGATAGGCAGGTACCTTCCAATTTGGGGTGGGTGTCAGAAAAGGAGAATTGTGTTAAAAAAAAAATTAGATTGGACATATGGCAAAATTCTAATTTGCTTCCCCCCTTTTTTTCTTCCTGTTTTTACTTGAAATTATTCCAAGGACAATTTCTTTTTGACATAAATCATTGGCATTTTTTATTTGGTTGACATTGATGATCTGCCATCGTCAACTGGATGACATCAATCACTTTGGCATGTTCGGGCTCATCTTCATTCACAAGGTTTGGTTCTTTTTCTTGTCTTTTTTTGCTTTTGACATTCTGTTGCCTGCCACATATTCGATGCTTCTGGTTGATGGCCAACAACCAATTTCTTTGAAGTTGCCTAATTTTAAATCTATTTTTGGGCACCCTCCATCTGCCATATTGGAAATGACGCATTTGGCTAGGCTGTTCAATTTTTGACTAAATCCTAAATGGATTCATTTTGACATGGTGCTTACATGCACTGAATATTTTGTGCGTCTTTCCTTGGCATTCGATTTTATCTGACTCCGGACTTTGACGTCCTCTGAATGCAATGCGTCGGCGGGGGGACTCTGTCCCCAGTTTCAAAAAATTATTATTATTAACGATTTTGGTATTTTTGGAACAACACCGAAATTTGAGCACATTTGTTACTCAAATGGTTTCAGAGTTTTACCCGACGAAAGGTCGGGATCATTATACATGTGTGGAAGCGCTGATTTTTCAACCTCCCACCATAGTGAACCGCTTCAAAAACCGTCGCTTTGTTCAGGAGAAATTTAACTTTCTGTGGGCATCGCTCCGCGGTCCGCCATTCATTCGCATGTCTTTCGCAGCGCACTCCGCCTTCAAACGCTGCAACACCGCAATGCACTTTTTGTGCCACGAAAATCCCGGAGTTCGTTCACTTGTTCTTTTACACACCGTGATACATCTTAAAAATGCAATAAATTCGCCAAAATAAAAAAAGGAAATCAAGAAACAAGCTTAAAGTTTTCCTGCAATAATCCAAATTAAAGCACCAAAATAATCCCAGAATGTCACAAGACGGGAAAATTTACAATATTTTATATTTTAGTGGAGGTTAGGGGTGCCCTTCTGCGGCCTTAAACATCCACTAAACTTTACATTGGCATAGACGGACATTGTTTCAAACTGAACTTAAATTTTCAGTGGAGGTTCAGTGCACGGGAAAGTTAAGTGCAGCAATTTGATAGCAGCCAGTGAACTTAACCTCCACTAAGTTGGGTTTTAGTTCACGGCGATCACTAAGTGAGCCAATTTGATAAGGTCCCTGGACCCGACTGGCTGTATGGTTTTTTAAGAAGATACCCACAGATAACACTGAAAAAACCTGAACTCAAAAAAAAAAAGCAGAATGTTGAAATGAAACATTAAGCAGAATGTCGGGAGGAAGTGGACACGACTTGATAACCGTGTTGGGTTGTGTCTCAGCAGCTGGCACCATGTTGCCACCTCTTGTTGTCTACAAAGGAGCCAATGTTCAGGTTCGTTGGGTTTCAGAAGATGCATTTCCAGGGACTCTCAATGCCACCAGCCCAAATGGATGGGTGGATGAGGCTATCTTCTTTGACTGATTTACCAATGGTTTCATAAAACATGTAAACCAGCTCAGAGGTGCAGACAATCAAGATAAGCATGCTCTTCTTCTCTTTGATGGTCACAGGAGCCACATCAGCTCAAGGATCATCATAGCAGCAATCAACAACAAGATCGTATTGCAAAAATTTCCCAGTCACTTAACGCACCTATTGCAAACATTGGACAAATCGGTTTTTGGACCACTCAAGAGGGCTTGGGATGGAGAGCTGATCGAGTATGGCAGAACTAAGATGGGTCAAGGATTTTCAACTGTAACAAAGAAGGAATGCGCAATGTTACTGGGAAAGGTATGGACCAAACTGCAAGGAAAGTCCGGTCAAAACATTCAATTAGGATTACGGGAAACAAGCTGCTTGCCCGTTGATAGGAGCAAATTCCCAACGGATTTGTTCCCTGAGGATCAATTGCAATGTTATCTGCATTGGGCAGAGCAGGAAGAAGCAGCTAAGAGGGCTGCACCACGCAGATGCAACCACGAAACACAGATGCAGAACTGAATGCACCGGGAACAAAGCACCATCATCAGGTTTGTTGCAGCCCGAAATATCTAGCACCCATTAACAACTGCTGCAGGTAATAGCAAATCAACTTCCATGGGGAAGTTGATTTGTTTCAACTTCCCCATGGAAGTTGATTTGCTATTACCTGCAGCAGTTGTCAATGGGTGCAAGATATTTCCGGCTGCAACAAACCTGATGATGGCGCTTTTGTTCCTGGTGCCAGGGGTGTAAAAAACGGTTTGCCGTCCTGGGAACATGGGCAGTGCCTCGCCGTCCAAGGTGTAAAATTTTCAATGCCGTCCAAGATCAAGTGCTGTTTTTATGCAAAAAAGACTAGCAAACTGTGCATAACCCCTGCATGCTGGGGGCTGGCATTCGTGAAGGACAGGAGGCTTGGGGGTGATAACCCCCCAGTATGAGGGGATCAGTGGGGGCTCAGGGGCAGAGCCCCTGGCAGGCAGCATGGGTACGGAGTCCCCCAAAAGCTGGAGCCTTTTGATACATTTTGGCAGTCCAAATGGCATCATCAGGCATTAAAGAGTCGCATTTGCCCCTGCAATGTCTCTTCTGGGGTTGGAGAACGTGTGTTGTGCCTCCCATTTAACAAAATGGGAGGCACAAAAGATCAATATGTGCCTGCTCTGGTGGAGTGATCATTTGGACTGAAAACCCAGGGTCAAGCACCCCAACCCCCATGGTTCAGAACACAATGCCTACAAGCAGAAATGTCATGCAAAACCCTCCGGCCGCATCTCAAGCGAGTCCCAGCCAAGCTCATTTATGAGAGATGTGACACTTGCATCAAAACGAAAATTGCCTGAGACAAATCTAGCTGCTCTCCTCTGCACAGCCTCAATTGCATTGATATAGCATCTTTGGTAAGGCGCCCAATTAGTGGTGGAGTACTCCAACAAAGACCGAACTGTTGAGAAGTATAAGATAGACTAGAGGAGAGCAGCAAGATTTGTCTCGGGCAATTTTCGTTTTGATGCAAGTGTCACATCTCTCATAAATGAGCTTGGTCGTTTGAGATGCGGAGGGTCTTGCATGACATTTCAGTTTTAAGGCATTGGGCAGGCAGGTACCTTCCAATTTGGGGTGGTTGTCAGAAAAGGAGAAGAAATTGATGTTTTTAAAAATTTTGGATGCAAACCCAGGCAGCGACCCCAAAATTTCGACTTTGCCAAGCGAAATTTTGACTGCAACTCGAAATGGCGACTCCGAAATTTGAAATTTCGACTTTGCAACTCCAAACTTTTTACAACTGGAAATTCAGTGAAAATTTTGACTTTTCAACCCAAAATTTCGAGTTTGCAACTTGAAATAGCGACTCTGAAATTCGAAATTTCGACCTTGCAACTCAGAATTTCTGTTTTATGACTCGAAATTTAGCAGAGATTTCGACCTTCCATCCCAAAATTTTTGACTTTGCAAGGCGAAATTTTGATTTGCATCTTGACACAGCGACTCCGCATCTTGACACAGCGACTCCGAGACTCCGAAAGTCGAAATTTCGTCCTTGCAATTCAAAATATCTGTTTTGCGACACTGAATTTGACTTTCAACCCAAATATCAACTTTGCAAAGCGAAATTTTGACTTTTCAACTGGAAATCGCGACTGCGAAATTTGAAATTTCGACTTCGCGCGCAACTTGAAGTTTAGTGGAAATTTGTACTTTGGAGCCAACATTTCGACTTTGCAAAGTGAAATTTTGACTTTGCAACTCGAAATGGCGACGCCGAAATTTGAAATTTCGACTCCGCAACATGAAATTTAGCAGAAATTTGTACTTTAGCCTATACCTAGCCCAACATTAATTCAACTTTGCAAAGTACAATTTTGACTTTGCACAACTCCAAATCGCGACTCCGATATTCGAACTTTGGACTTCGCAACTTGAAATTGAGTGTAAATTTGAGGGTTCTTTAGAGCCCAACATTTCGGCTTTGCGAAGTGAAATTTTGACTTTGCAACTCTAAATGGCGACTCCGAAATTCGAAATTTCCACTTCGCTTGGTACTTGAAATTTTGTTGAAATTTGAAATTTTGGTGTATCCCAGCATTTCAACTTTGCAAAGTAAAATTTTGATTTTGCAACTCAAAATAGCGACTCCGAAATTCGAAATTTAGACTTCGCAACTTGAAATTTAGTAGAAATTGGTACTTTGGAGCCCAACGTTTCGACTTTGCAAAGTGAAATTTTGACTGCGACTCGAAATTGCGACTCCAAAATTCGAAATTTCGATTTTGCAACTCCAAAGTTCTGTTTTGCAACCCCGAACTCGAAATTTGGTAGAAATTTTGCCTTTGACTTTGCAACCCAAAATTTCGACTTTGCAAAGCGAACTTTGACTTTGCAACTCGAAATGGCGACTCCGAAATTCGAAATTTCAACTTCGTCACTTGAAACTTTGGTAGAAGACATTTCTACTTTAGAGCCCAACATTTCGACTTTGCAAAGTGAAATTTTGGTTTTGCAACTCGAAATAGGCAGCGACTCCAAAATTCAAAATTTCTTTTTCAAAATTTTTTGAATTTTTCAGAATTTCTTTTTTCAAAAATTCAAAAGTCCAAAGTTCTGTTTTGCAACCCCGAACTCGGAAATTTCGCTGCCATTTTTTTTTATTTTTTTTTTTTTTATTTTTTTAATTTTTTTTTAAATTAATAATTTTTAACCATGTTGGGGGCCACAGGCAATAAAAGCCATTGGACGTGGTAAACCCCGGTCAGGCATGCATCATTTTTTTGCCTCGGCAATTTACCACGACAACAATCAACGAGGTCACTAGCCCTCGTAGACCCTGTGTTTTTGATCAGGTTGCCACGGCATCCAGCCCAGCCACCTTCGCCTTTAATGCACTTCCGAAAGATGGAAAACCCTCTGAGCCTTCTCCTCATAGCAAGGGATTCCCAGCCTAGTTCCTCCCTGAGCAATGACACACTGGAATGAAAGGAGAAGTCCCCAGAAACAAACCTCACCGCCCTGCGCTGGACAGACTCAATTGCATCAATGTTGCATTGAAGATGAGGATCCCAGGTCGTTGTTGAGTATTCTAACAAGGAGCGGACCAATGAGAAGTAGAGTATTTCCTTAACCTTTCTTGAGGCGTGGGAATAGTGCCGGATAAGAAATTTAAGTTGATTTGATGCTCGTTTTACCATCTGAGTTATATGAGGGCCCCAGTTCAGGGTAGGGCTGAAATGAATGCCGAGGTATTTGATATTGTCTGGACGTGTCAACACAGAAGAACCAACGAGATAGTCTGAGATTGAAGGATATGTTGATGAAGCAAACGACATAACAGATGTCTTTGTGACATTGATACTCATTTGATTCTCATCACACCACTTAACAATGGAATCAAGGTCATCCTGAAGGGCTTTGCAATCGGCTTGAGACCTGATAACTCTGTAGAGGACAATATCATCTGCAAATAGCCTGATATTTGAGATGATATTATCTGCCAAGTCATGAATATAAATGAGAAAGAGGGGAGGGCCACACACTGAGCCTTGAGGAATGCCACTTGTGAGTGGGTGGGGTTCTGACAGATCACTGCAAAGAAGAACCTGAAACTGCCTATCTGAAATAAAATTCGAGAGCCACAAGAAAAGATTTTCAGGAATGCACAGCCTAGATAGCTTCGATAGAAGATAGGAATTGAGACTTTGTCAAATGCCTTGACCAGGTCAATGAAAATTGCATCAGTCTGACTGGACTTTCCAAGAACAGTGGCAATGTCATGCACAAAACTGGTGAGTTGGGACTCGCAAGAGAATTTGCTCCGGAAGCCGTGTTGATGATCAGAGAAGAATTTTTGACCCTCAAGTAACTTATATAAATAGCCAGCTACCATTTTTTCCATAAGTTTAGCTGAAGAGCTGATGAGACTTATTGGTCGGAAGGAGGCAGTCGAGAGAGGCTGGCCACCCTTAGGCAGTGGTATCACAACACTCATTTTCCAATCGGTGGGATTACATTTTGGGCCAAGATACTGAAAGAGCACAAAAAGGAATGTTTTAAGTTTGTCACAGTGGTTCTTAAGGAATGCCATAGGAATGGAATCAATGACATTGAAAGTGGAATTTTTTGATGCTTTGATTGCTTTAACCACCGCTTCCAGGGATACCAAATCAGCATCCCGGAGAAAAGTATGAGCTCGGTTGTGGGTGGTAGTGGAGGTGACAGGAATTTTTGGGGTTAGATAATTTTTTAGAGCCAAAGCAAAACAGCTACTTGGCCCAGCATTGGCAGAGAGACCATGACTGGAGGTTTTGCTATTGTGGAATTTCCAAAACTGTTTTGATGTGATTACGTCATTGATAGCAAGTTTCTGAACAAATCGTGCCTCAATTGAATTCATTTGGTAATCCTTCAAAGCTGCAGCATAAAGAGGGAAGAGATTTTGGCTTGAGGAGCAGGAAGAGAAAAGGTGCAGCATTTTTAAGTATTTTCCGCGAAGACTGGCATTAAACCAAGGTGGGAAGGACAGATTTCTCATTTTTACTGGTTCCCTCTTTGGGATAAAGTGTTCAATCGTCAAAGTGCAAATTGTCTTGAACTCAGTCCAGAGCTGGTCAACAACAGGATCAAGATTGCAGAAGTCAAGGATAGCAAAGTCAAGTAACCTATCCACTGCATCTCTGTCATATTTGTCAAACTGGTATGTGTGGCCAAGGTCATTTTGGAATGACGGGAGGGAGGGTGGTGCACAACAATCAACCTGGAAGCAGGCATTTATCATAAGATGGTCGCTCATACCTGCGAAAGCTTTAATTGATACAACTGTCGATTGGGGACAATGAAAAATGAGATCAATAGCTGTGCCAATGGTCGGCAAAAGCGTGTCTTTGACTTTGCATTCATTGACTTTGTATTCCAAAATTGTCATTGTCCAAAGTCATTGACTTTGTATTCCAAAATTTCGACTTTGCAAAGCGAATTTTGACTTTTGACTTGCGAAATTTTGATTTGCAACTCGACACAACGACTCTGAAAATCTAAATTTCGACTTTGCGACTCAGTTTTGCAACTCAAAATTTAGAACCTAAATTTTGTCTTTGCAACCAAAAATTTCGATTTTGCAAAGCGAAATTTTCATTTTGCAACTCGAAAATAACGATTCTGGAATTCGGAATTTAAATTTGGCAACTCTATATTTGGACTTTTCAGTCATTTTGAGTTCAGTAAGCTTAGAATTTTGATTTCTTAGCTATCCATGGGAATGCATGTCAAGTTGGCAACCACTCTCTGCTGTCCGAAATTCGAGAGGTGGGCATTTTGTCTACAATTTTTGGGGAATGTTTGACGTCGACCCTGTAACGACATTTTTGCTGCAGTGTAGTGTTTCTGAGGCACAGGGTTTGACATGGCACGACAACTTTGTTGAAGCAATCTTGGTTGGAGAAGCCATCATTGACCATGTGAAGGAGAGTTGGTAGCAGCTTTGTAACGGGGCCCGTACAGATCCCGTATGGGACCAATATGGATGGTGTGACATGGATTCAAACATGCGTTCTGAGTCTCGGAAGACCGGATGACGGAAGACAATGTCCCCACCATTTTGGGAAGACATGCGACCTTAAATGTTTGTTCCTCGCCATAGTTTGTGTTTCAGTGTCGAGTTAAAAACAAGCTTTGAAAGTAAAATTTTTGAGTTGCAGAAAGTCAAAATTTTGAGCTGTAGAAAGTCGAAATCATGTTTCTCAGCTTCATGTCTCTTTGTGCATTCCCTCAGAGGTGGACCATTGGACTAGCACTGGAGGCAGGAATCATCAAGTGGCACAGGATTAACAATTTATTTTGGGTAGGGTTTTTTCTGTTTTATTTTCTCGCATTCGTGCTCCGCGAAAGCATGGGCTCTGGAATTCCCGATGATGTGTTGCCCTTGCCGTGAATTTTTCCGACAAACGGGGGAGCTCGAACTCTGTGCCGGCATCTATCAGCCTCCTTCAGTCGTTAGGTATAACCTGAATTGATTGATTGATAACCTGGAGAAAATGAGAATCTGTACCGATATCTTTTTCAGTATTTCACGATCTCTGCAGAGCTCAGCCGGCAATGCAGCATGTGGTGATACGAATGCGAATTCGTAAAAAAAAAAATGAATTTCGCATTCTTGCTTTTGCGTAAGTTTTAAAAAATTAATTTCGGCTCCACCACAATATGCAGGCAATCAGCAATTGGCATCGCTTGTGGGTGTGCTTGTCATAACGTTTATCATACGTGAACATGCAGATAGTGGGTGGGGCCGTTGCTGGGCTCAATATTCTCGTCAAAAACATGTCTGAATGTCGCCGAATTTTTGTGCAAGTCGTCCAAAGTTGGCCTTGCCGTCCAAATTCAGCCTTTGCCGTCCTGGGAACATTGATCCCACGTTCCCCCTTTTTTAACACCCCTGCCTGGTGCATTCAGTAATCTTGGTGCCAAGTTATCTGCAGGTGAACCCAACGTGATCTCTCATCTGCCCACAGGATTTCACACAAGCCTCACTGATATCGCTGATAGAATTAATTAGGCGTATTCAGGTTTAACTCTGCAAATATTTCATGTTTTTACTCTGGTGGCACCTGCATGGCAAGGTCTTTGCTATTTTATGGTAAGCCAATTTATTTCAAGATCAGAATACAACGAAATTTGCTCACAGGACCACATCACTGCAGGTTAGAAACAATGGCTAATTGTATTTACATTTCCCCTTATTCTTGTTGCTGTAGTTTGCCAGTGAATTTACTTTTACCCCAAATTAATTTCTCTGTTGCTATCGAATTGGTTTCAATAGAATCATTGAAAAATGATCAAAAATTCACATTTCCCCCAAGATAGGTCCCCATAATCTTTGTAGGAAGCCATTTACACATTTACTATTACCCCAAAAATGGGGAAATAGTAAATAAGTTGAGGGGTAATTGTAAATGGCAAGTTAAAAAAATTGCAGAGTGCAAAGGTTCAACATTTACAGTGGGAACATATACTGGAAGACCACACTCCACATCAGCATATTAAACACAACAAAATTAATTCTCAGAAAAAAATTGGAGACCTGCAAAATTGGATTTCTCCAAAACCGTTTACCGTTACCCCATCTGACCCTACCCACGAAAAAAAAAAGTACCCACTAGTAAAGTTATTAGGGACCTACCTATTTTTATAAAAAAAAACTCAAAATTGGGTAATTGACCTGCTCTGCCCTGATTTCTGCATCCCACCAGCATATGAGTGAGGAATGCACCTCATAATAATTATCGAATAAGCCCACCACCGTTTGGTGCCAGTGGAAAAGAATCGTAGCAGCTTGAAAATAATGAAATCGTTCCCAAGCTCAATATACGCGACAGGTTCAAAGGAAATAGGTATGGTAGTGTGGCTCATTTTTTTTAAATTCAATGGTGGCAAGCGGTGAGCCATGGAGGGAATAATAAATTGCAATGCCGACATTATCCCCTAATTTGCACTCAACACTGCAAAGCTGACTTAGTAATTTTTCATTTTCTATTTCCTAGTGGGTAGGTATCTACAAATGTTGTTTGCATTAATTGATGCTTTCAAACAACAAGACTGGATGCAATACCTAATGGAAAGGGCATCCTTGATATGCCATCATATCTGTTTGCTACCATTAGAACCGTGAAGTTACGAATATCTGCAATGCCATGAACATCTTTTAATTCCATGATATGCTGCCGGATGCAATGCTGGTGGACAATTCCAGCTACCACGGGGAGGCAGCACAGTTGAATTCGTCCCTCAATGCCAATTTGAATGAATTCGTTCGAGGCAGCAATTTCTTCTGGCTCCTCTGTTCTTTTATATCATTTCTGTTCTGGGTGGTCTACATCAGTTTCTACAATTCACGAGTTGTTGGCTATGTTCTAACAAAAACGCTAAACAGATTTGTTGTCCCTTCTGGTTATTTGAAAATCGGTGAGTCATAAAGCCTACACATATTGTTTCAACACAAGACAAGATTACTTACAGTTTTGTCACCATTTGTAGGAATTTATGCACCTATTAAGTCTCTAGACCTATTTCTTGTTTTGATGAACATTATTAAAGTGCATCCATTTGTGTCTTACTGATTGCACACCACAGATTAGGCCCCACGGCAAATCACCATGCCATTTAAAGGCCAGTTGATAAAAAATTTTGATTTTTTTTTTTTGTAATTTTGCCTTCGGCCACATGCACAAAATTGAAATTCAGGCTATCGTATTGAAGTGCTGAGTGAAAATGTTACCAGAAATTCACCAAAACGTTTGAAGTGCAATAATTTGGAATGGATGTATTATCAAAGGCACTTTAATTGCCTGATTCGTGCACAGGTGTTCTTACGAGTACATTTTCTGAGACACAATTACCATGATTCCTCAGCATAATGTGTAGATCGGTATAGCTCCTAGAAATTGCTGGACCCGCAGACAATCTTGAAGCATTTCTGATTGCAAATGGCCATGAACGACGAAAAAAGATCGAACAAAGATCAGCCTTTTTAAGGGGACCACTCCACAAATCACTAAAATTGGTCAAATTTTGCTTTTTTCAATTTTCACCACAAGTAGGTAGTTATAGGTCAATCTTTTAGGAAATTTCAAGCCAAACCCCATGAGATCCTGACAAAAACTTTAGAAGGCTATCCTTGCCTGGGCCGCACCAAGCGAGTTTTAGCAAAATGCAGCATTATGCTTTTTATTGTGTCAAAATGCAGCATTATGCAAATTTGTGTGACAATTTTTGATATTTGCCCTAGAAACGAAGCCATTTGAATTTCAGTGCCAGGGGACAAAATCAATATTGCTACTTGCTAGCCAATATTTGAGCCACTGTGAAATCTGAAGCAGACCAAATTTAAAAAAAATGGTCCGCAAATCTTTTTTGGCATGGTTTAGGAGCTTCTGCAAAATTACAGCCCGATAGCTTCAAAGACCTAGGAGGAGTAGCAATTTCTGTGAACATGTATCTGTAAAAAAAATTCAGAAAAACTGGAAGACATATTGTGTGACATGCCTGCAAAATTTCAGCAACATTGGCCAAGGAGTTCCTGAGATATAAGCATTTTGCCGATCGAAGTCATTTTCGATGGGAGTGGTCCCCTTGGCGCACAATGTTTTTGAATCGATGAGGGGAGTGCCCAGCATTCTGACATTTTTTCTAGGATGCATGTTTAGCTAGCAAATGGAAAAATACCAAAATTTTGAATGGCAGGCAATCGGCCATGGATGAAGAGAAGCATGCAAAATTGGCCCTCACTGTAACAAACTGGAATTTCATGCAGTGCACTGTTTTGTCAAAGCGTGTTATGTGGGTGATAGGTACAGTGTGCTGGAGCGAGCAGAAAAGGAAGGTAGTACCTGTCTGAGCAGAGATCGAATGAAGTGCAAGTGCAGCCAGTTGAAAGCAGAACACATGAAGTTGGCAGGTGCTCGATCACGAGCACGCTTGTTACTGTTGAACTGAGGTTATGGTTGTCCATTCTGCATTGCACAGTAACAACTAACAGTGTCAGCATCGAAGACGTGTCGTGAAAAGTTGGATGAGTGGCACATCACAACAATCACAAATCTTTTTATTGGATATTGGGATTCTTTTCTAAAATGCCAACTTTATTGCAGTCACGGCAGTTTCCTGTTACAGTTAAATTAACTGATTTCAGGTTCAATATCATGGCATTTTCTATCCGGCAAAGTGATGTTCCGCAGTGTTTTGTACATTACGAAGGATTACAGCATCCGAGTTCAAGATGGTTGGGCAATATTTGGGTGGTGGAAAAATTTCACTCCAAGAGACATAAGCGAAGGTAGGTTTGCAAGGTTTGTTGTGTCTTCCGAGAAGGGACATAAGAAGTTTACTGAGTGGTGGTCCGTGTCGTCACTCTGTCTGATAACATTGAGATAGGTCCCGGGTCTTTCAAACTCTGGAGAAATTACTTGGTGGACAATGAAAACTTAACATTGAGATAGGTCCCGGGTCTTTTAAACTCTGGAGAAATTACTTGGTGGACAATGAAAACTTAACATTGAGATAGGTCCCGGGTCTTTCAAACTCTGGAGAAATTACTTGGTGGACAATGAAAACTTAACATTGAGATAGGTCCCGGGTCTTTCAAACTCTGGAGAAATTACTTGGTGGACAATGAAAACTTAACATTGAGATAGGTCCCGGGTCTTTCAAACTCTGGAGAAATTACTTGGTGGACAATGAAAACTTAACATTGAGATAGGTCCCGGGTCTTTCAAACTCTGGAGAAATTACTTGGTGGACAATGAAAACTTAACATTGAGATAGGTCCCGGGTCTTTCAAACTCTGGAGAAATTACTTGGTGGACAATGAAAACTTAACATTGATATAGGTCCCGGGTCTTTCAAAACTCTGGAGAAATTACTTGGTGGACAATGAAAACTTAACATTGAGATAGGTCCCGGGTCTTTCAAACTCTGGAGAAATTACTTGGTGGACAATGAAAACTTAACATTGAGATAGGTCCCGGGTCTTTCAAACTCTGGAGAAATTACTTGGTGGACAATGAAAACTTAACATTGAGATAGGTCCCGGGTCTTTCAAACTCTGGAGAAATACTTGGTGGACAATGAAAACTTAACATTCAGATAGGTCCGGGGTTTTCAAACTCTGGAGAAATTACTTGGTGGACAATGAAAACTTAACATTGAGATAGGTCCCGGGTCTTCAAACTCTGGAGAAATTACTTGGTGGACAATGAAAAACTTAACATTGAGATAGGTCCCGGGTCTTTCAAACTCTGGAGAATT
>JASGXE010012082.1:0-14206 GCA_030068105.1 Sinentomon sp. SZTP_YWyxl
TATACTGTCTGGCTGGCTGGCCAACCGGACGGTCGGTCGGTTGGTCGCTATGTCAACTGCATATTCGTTGCGCAAGATTTTCTGAACACTTTTTCACCACTTCGCTTTACGCTTGATTTCCCAGGATGAAACTGAATGTTTGACCAGTTTCGGTACGAGTATCTATACTCCCGAAACAGCAATCCTCCCGCAGAAAACAAAGAACCAAAAAAACAAGGTACGTGCTTTTCGAACATTCATTTCTGAAAGTTTTTATAATATCCACATGTCGCTTTCCGGGAACACATGGGGCCTTGATTTTCCCCACGTCTCATTTTTAACACTTATGACACGCGTCTTTCATTTTAACACTGATGATGAAACATGTCTTTCACTTGATCTTTGTCATGTAAGCCTGTCGTTTGCATAATGGTTGATGCTGCAAGCACGCTCCGCTCGTAAATTCATAGCGCAAAAAATATTACAATTTCTCCAACCGTGTCGATTTCGCCCGTTCGCTGCTGCTTCTATCACCCGCTGCTGCTACTTCTGCAAGCACGTTCCGCTCGTAAACTTCTACCGCACAAAAAAAATTCTTCCAATTTCGCGATCCGTTTCGAATCCATAAAATTTATTCTCAGTTTTGCACGTTCGCACGTTCCTGCCTGCCTCACTGCATAAACTTATGGCGCGGCAACTGTGCTGTCTCTTGCTCATTCACTTTCTTTACACTTACATTCTCCTGACAGCACCTTTTCAGTTTCTTCGACAATTTCTTGCGATTTTGACGCTACACCTTTCCATTTGCGCCTTCGACGCTGCACCCTTTAAGTTGTGCCTTCTCTGTCTTTACTTCGAATTTGACAGCATGTGTTTATTTGTGCCTTCACGGTCATTTATATCCCACTGTTGCATTGTCGGTACTCCAGGGTCTGGGAGTCTTCTCTTCCTTGAAATTCTTGTTTTGGCACAATGTTTTATGCAAGTCGCTCAAATCTGACGAAAAGCGGTACGAGGTTGCGGACAAAACGAGATACCCGTTCTTTGGCTAAACGGGCTAGCTGCTGGTTTGGCCTAATTGTTTTTTCTGATTTCTTTTGGATGATTTTTTTCTCATCTACTCTTTATCTGGAGACATCTGCACTATCGGTGGGAGTTGAAAGCCAACTTATTTCGAATCAGAGCAATATGACCAAGAATGTTTTTAATGCGCAGAAAAATGTTCTGTTTTGAATGAGTTAGACTCGTGGGATTAGGTGTTCCAAGTGGGATTGAGCGGCAAGCGAACAGCGGCCTTTTTGGCTCGAATAAATTGGTTAAAAAATTTTCGACACTGTCTTGCTCTTTATCCAACTGTAGCCTAGTGGTTTTGAGTCAGACGCCTGTTAAGCCCAAACTACCCACCGTAACCCGTATTATTCGCCATTGGCGGCAAAACGGGCACTCACCAATTTTGCGAAAATGCTCTTTTTCTTTTAGGGCGTAAAATTCTACGGCCAATACACTCTGCCAACGTTAAGCAGACATCATTCTGATTGATCACTCGAATTCGTTCGATTTGGTTTTAATTTCACAGAATTATTGGTTTTGAATGTTAAGTAGCCCGTTTTACCCTTCCTTCCCCTAATAACACTGCCTTTGTCATTTATCCCTGACGTCAAACGACATAAAATGCATCACAAGGAGAGCATTTGCATCTGGCGACTTGTGAGGGCCGACGAATGCACAAGTGCGCTTTGTACTGCTTGTTTTGTTGTGTCTCCCTCTATGCGATTAGACCAGACTGCAAAGTATAAACGGACTTTCTATCATGTATCCGGTTCGCATATTTTTTTTCCCAATCCACTTCCGCGGACAGCAGCATCGCAACAGCCAATCACGTCGTCTCAATTTGTGACGTCATCAATTTTCGCATTTTTTCCTTGCCACCGCTTTTTGCCATTTGGCGTGTTTGCCACCGCTTCGCAACTCTTTCTGGGGTCACAATAGGGTTGGGTTAGGTCAGGATAGGTTAGGTTAGGTCAGGTTAGGTTTGGTTTAGTTTGGTTTTGAAATTTGGATGTTGAAATTGGCTGGAATTCCCAACAGCCAATCAGAGACGCGCATGCGGAAGTGGATTGGGAAAAAAATGTGCATCCGGTTCATACCTTCGCATGAAAACCAACGCTTTGTCATGTTACACGATCCTGTTCGCTCCAGTTGGAACGACTACAATAAAACACAAAGAATGCTAAAATGTTGCTCCTCAATTGCAAACAGATACGTGCTTCATGTAAACAAATCCTTCTAGTACCACATAATGTGTTTTATAACTGATGGCACGCTTTGGATTTTTTCTGACACTTGGGCCCTTTCATCCCGGTGGCATCGACTTGATTCATTCTTCTTTATCGGTGACAACTTCACGAAGCAGCACTGATATGTTTATTTGGCCGTTTCAGAGTTCCACCCAAAACAAAACAACCTTTCTTGTTGTTTTGTTTTGGTTCAAAACAAAATTTTCGCCAGGTTTGACAAAATTAAAATTTGGCTGCACTGAATCCGGCCGTATTGTTATACCTCCGGCTTTTAAGGTTGTTTAATTTTGTTGCAGCTATATCACTGAATTAATGTCACTGGAGGTGAGAATTATCGACTCGGAAGAACTGAAATCCAAGTGGATTTTGGTGAACCTTCTGTGCTACAGTTCCTATGGGGAACTAACCTTTGGAAGTATTTTATGGTCAATCATTACGCTGCCATGCTGCTGAGTTGCAAGGCCTTCTTGCCAAAAATCATCAAACAGCTGGAAGTATCAGAGCGGTTTTGATATAAAAATCAGATATTTGAGAGAATATACAGGTTTTTCTGAAATCGTTCCAGGATCGACTTTTAACGAAATTTTCATAGAATACAGGGACACTTGAGAGAGAATGTCTTTAAATCGTTGCAAAGGAGCGCTATGACAGAATTTGACCTTTTTAACAGGAGGTTTGGAGGCATGCTTGCGGTAAAGTTTTTCCTCACAGAGTTTTCAGATGAGTTTTCGGAGCAATTAAATCGTGATTCAGAAATATTCCCTAGTGGTTCTCTGTCTCATTTCACATCATTGCAACAGATATTTGTTTGAACTTCATAGGGATGCATTTTACTTTGCACAGAAAGCAGTACGCGCTTAAATTTCCGGAAATGTGGTAATATGCACTGCCTTGATGAAGTGGTCAAAAATACGATCCGAGATATGAAAACGGATGAGGAAAAGGTATATCATCGATACCTCACCTGCAAGAATTCCTGGATCTTTTCTTTTGTCAAGAAATCTGCTGGCGCGTATTCCACTATGTTGTCGTTTTCCAATTTTCCATTTGTTGGGTTTATGACTGATGCTTTTTTTTCTTTCTTCTTCTTGAAGAAACCATCCATTGGTCCGAAAATGTCGAAGTAATTATTTATATTTTGATATTTTCTATCTGTAAGGCTGTAACTGTTTTGTAAAAACATCGTTCCAGCGGCGGGAAATACATAACGGTTCCAGAGCTGAATAGGGCTTTTTAAACCCTGACGACTAAGCCGATATTGCAGGTAGAAAGCTGGATCTAAATCGACTTTATACAGTTGAGCGAAATGTATCTGGAAAAGGAAAGAAAAAAAATCCGATTTCAACAACATTATCGGTTGTTCTGGCGGTGTGGAAACCCAATCGTATCAATCTTGTGCCGGTTTCTTCACGCATCCTCTGCATCATTTCATTCTCTCAGCTCCCCCCAATTGGCTTTTACCTGATCCTTGCATATCTCCTCCCTTTCTCCCTTTCTGCCTCTCGATGTCTGTCTAATCATTCTCTCATTCTCTCTCTTCTCTACATCAGACTGGCTCTATCTTCCTCTCTCACATCTCTCTCATTCTCTTTCCCATTCTCTCATTCTCTATCTCCCTTTCTCTCAGCGAGAGATGTTTCTTTCCCAAATAGAAAAGGTTAAAAAAAGACGCCCAAAATGTTGTAAATGTAACATGAACGATCACATGTTACATCAGTCGCACAAATCTCCAAAATTGGATGCAACGATAAAAGGTTTTGTATTTGTTAATTATAAATTGCGATTCATTTCAAGCTCCATTCAAAGCGCCTTGTCGGGGAAGTGGAATCTCTCTCCTCTCGAAAGGAATGCTCAGATTGGCCAATTTTAGTATCTGTGGATTTTTTCGGAACTACTGCTGCGCGTGGCACTACTGCTGTTTCCAGATTCATCTTATCCGATTCGCCGGGCATCCATACAGGATAAGAAGCGAGACACCCGTGGCTGTGTGCATTATCGTTTCGTTTGTGGATGTTGTGATTTGGATTTCGAAGCTATCGTTTGTCTTTCCTTGTTTGTGTTGACAACGTCGATCGCTGCCGTCCATGGAGAATATTTTATTGTGTTGTTCTTCGAAAATTCCGATGCGTTTTGTGCAAAACTGCAGGTCAGGATGTCGCAGAAATCATTTGAAGATGCGTTTTTTGTCTACAACTGAATCGGCGTTGTTGGGAAAATGGGAAAGTCGATTCCAAGGTTCGACAGAAAGCTGAAAGCCTCTTCCAGAGTTTGTGAAGCACACTTTAGCGAAGAGGACATTGCAAAGATAGACCACTTCGTCACAGATGGAGCACCGGTTGTCCTTCCCAGAATCAACTAGAAGTTGACGAACCGACACATTACCACATATTTTACAACACTACACATATTTTTCCAAATTGCCCAAAATATTTCCCAACTTCTCGGAAAGAGAAACAAGATCCCATCCGATATGCAACAAATCCCAAAGCAAAGCCTCAAAAACCAGCGGTGGCACCTTCAGAATTTGCCACGGCGGTGCCAAAAACAGCAGCAACGGATCCACCAAAATCCAAAGAGGGATTCTCAAACCCAACCGGTCCCAGCGAAAATTCTTCTCAAACAACGGGTTATCTGGGCATTCTGGAAAGTCCAAGTTACAATTTGGACCAATCGAAGGTCTCAAGTTCAGCCAACGACTGTGCTGAGAGCAGTACGCATGGATGTGATTACCAATCTAAAAATGAGATGCGATGATGCGTAAGATCAAACGTTTGTCGGATTATATGATGCGATTTTCTCGCAGAAAATTTGCTGCAGGCAAAAAACAGTTGAAATCAGAACATCTCTCGCAAACCTCTCAGTTGCTGTTGAGCTTAGGGAGCAAAGGCAAGCACCTTTTACTCCGGAAGCAGCGTTAGGTGGTACAAACAATAAAAAAGCCTCACTTAAAAACCCAGGAGGGATGAGGTATGACAATGAGTTTCTTTTGGAATGCGTACTTTTCAGAATAAAATCTCGCAAAGGCTATTTGCATTGTGGTAATCATGGTAATCATGGCCTCTTGCCGCTGCCCACCATATTTCATCTGACAAAGATTCTACTTGGTCTGAAATGCTCCGTTGGTATTATCACGGGGTGGAGTATTGGGGTTAGTTCCTGGGTTGGGTCCACGTAATGGTGCACTCTTGGACTTCCAGACGATTGCGAGTTCCTTGGGCAAACGGCGAATTGAATGATTAAACCCGAATCCAACGATAATGAAATCAGATGAGTTTATTTACAGCCGGCTTGAATCAACTATAACTACAACGCAAGATATTGATAGTTTACACAGAATAACAAAGGGTCCAGTGTCTGTCGCTCCAAATTTAGCCCCTGCGAATTTCACTATCTGATCGAGCCGCACTTGCGTATCGCGAACTTCTTGTGTCGCAGTTTTATCGGCAAATTGACCAGCGTCTTCGATGTACATCAAGCGACTGACTCTGGACTTTTCTCAAGGCAATATTTCTCTGCAAGATACATAAATGAAAGAAAGCCCCGACCCGCACGCCCCAATTATGTTCCGACAATACAGAAAACGTAAGACAAGGAAATTGATGTGTGTGCGTTCAGTAAAACAAAATCATAAAATCCAAAGGCGGCCTCTCGCCTACTCCGTGATAGTATCAACACAAATGCTGTTGAGAGCATTTCGAAAGCGCTTTGCAGGTGGTTTTTGACGGAGTAAAGTTGAGGAAGAGTGTGAGATTTGACTCTGAAACCTTCAACGTTGATGGATTTTTGGACTTTGGAGATTTGACCACCGAGAAGGACAAGCATTCATTAGCAGATCACGCGCTAATTTTCATGTTAGTCCCATTGTTCAAAAACTGGGTCCAACCATTCTCAGTCTATGCAGCAAAGAACGCCATACTCCCGGAGAAATTCTCGCAAAACGATTGCTGAAAATGGTTCTGACTCTGGAATATTCTGGTGTTCGAGTAGTGGGGTCAAACAAACAAACGTGTTTGGAATCAGTTTGGAATTTGCGGAAAAGCCGGCAATATGGGAAGCCGTTTTCCTAATCCCATTCAGTCAGGCAGAAGAATTATCGCATCTTGCGATTATGTTCACATCTTCACGTGTGTCAGAAATAATCTGCTAGAAAATCAGGCTGGGATTGTATGACGGAGAATTTGTGGACTTCAGTTTTTACAAACACCTTTACTCTGCGGAAACGAAGCGAGGGGCTATTGGGTTATGGACAGCGTATAAAGTCATCATGGCACACGAAGTGTTCTAACGGATGAATGTGAGTCTTGCGACTCAGCTTTTTAAGACGTTCGGTAGCCATCAGACTCAACCTCTTTATAGAGAATTTGGGTTGCCAAAATTCCGAGGTAGTGAGCAAAACGAAAAGTTCACTCGAGACATGAACGACGTTTTTGACGCTCTCAACATGTACGCAACATTTACAAGAAGGAAGGTGACGCCAAGCATGTAATACACTGCCAAGCATGTACTACTCTTACATTAACTGAATGCCTGTGGAAAGACAACGGCTGCCGTTACGGTTCCTGTAAGGTATTATCAAAGATTGTACAATTTTTTTCGTTAAAACGTGGTTTCGATCTGCGTAAGAATTGTAGAGGAAGCCTTCTAGTTTCCAAAATACCAAAATCGTTGAATTTGAACACCATTCTGTAATTGTACGACCAGAGACAATGCGACATGGCAGCATCGTTTTGTTTTTGAGCGGGGAAGAGGCCGCGACTCCATTGAAATCCCTCGGAGAGAGGGTTAAGTTAATCCATTGAGTGGGTCAGGTTCAGAGTTAGCTTAACTCAGATTGGGCTAGGGCAAAGAAGACAAGTCTTTTTACCCGACATCTGCATTTGCAATACAACTGATTCTGCTGCGATGAAGTCGAATACGCGTAACCTTTGCATTTTCGTCTGGGAAAGGAAAAAACATTCAAGGCGTGAGCCGAACTTAGCGCAAGCAACTTTAACTTGCTTGAATCTTTGAGGTCAGGAGGTCATATTCGTATGCGTTATGCGAGAGGATATATTTATACATTGCCTATGGCCCGGGTGTTTAGAATGGCTGTGTATTGAGGCTCTGCTGTCCCCGTGTGCCTGCCTTGCAACTATCCCTAATATGACATTCATCGCTTGGGAACATCTATCGCCCATTCCCAGTGGCCGAGTCTCCATCCGTCTGTCATACTCCACTAGTCATACGTCTCCTATGCCCTGACAATGAAATGCGACTGCGATAGTCTATGACTGACGAAAAAAACAATAAAGCAGCATCAGATCGAAATGGAGACGACAAAAATATAAGATTGTATTGAAAAAATGTCAGCTCGCATAGCTCCGGCTACACTCAGATTCAGAGAGTGAAATTTTTATCCAGGCAAATATTCAAGAAAAATTCCCCCGAAGAAGATAACGTTACCTGACGATTTTTAAATGGTGTTTTCATTTATCTAAACTTTTTCTGATGTTTGTGCAGCTAATAGCATGAACATTTTGATTATGGCGGAATTTGACCGGTTTGGTGTTGCTTCAAGTTTCTTTCATTTGCTACAAAGTACTCCGAAAAAAGAAATACCACGTGACTTAAAATTTGCATTGTGAACTTAATGCTACTATGTAGTCAATCAATTTTGAAAACTTCTATAACGTAAATATTACATGATGCACATATCAATGGTCAGTTTCGGTGCGATTGCTAACAATAAAGAATATTGGAACAAACTGTTTCCTTAGAGTAAAATAAGGATTGATATTTTGTGTAGTCAATCGGCTAAAGAAAGTGTAGCAAATTACTTAGGTAACTACTCACGTTGCTCATCATAATTAAGCCTCTGAAAATGAAATAGAATTCTGAATCTCTGAATTTTGGAATCTGAAAGAGAAATCAAGAAATACTCATGAGGTACGCGACCCGTGATATAGAGGTACGCACGCTCGCACGCACAAACAGAGTTTCCAGTTGTATATTTTTACAGAAAGGTGATCATCGCTTCATTCAGTTGCAGTCACTGTTTTTATTTTCGTTTGAAATTTCTATTTCACCCGAAAAAGCAAATGGAGCGCGAAGATGGACCAATTCGCGGTAGGCGCTCTGCTTAAAGAGAGGAAACTCTGAAGATGAAATGGAGTAAGGAACCCGAAACTGGGTTTCTCAAGTAGCATACCGGAAATTCCGTAAACACGTTAACTACCGGGACTAATTCATTCACTCATTGGATTGTTTGGCTTGTTCGTTTGTCTGACTTCATTGCTTGCTTCTTCATGTTTGGTTGACTAGTATTTTTGTTTGATTGGTCCGGTGGTTGTTTTTTGTTGGCTTGTTTCATTGGTTTGATTGGCTTGCTTGGTTTTTATTCTTTGTTTGTTTGATTGTGTCAAGTGTAATGGCTTGACTGGATGGGTTGATTCCGTGGATTCTTTGAACCCTTTGTTTGACTGTTTGGTTCAGGAAATCTTTTTTGTTTGAATTAGAATGTCTAATTTAATTTAATTTAATTTAATTTAAGAGACAATACTGCCCGTAAGGAGTTGAGGGCAGGGAGAAACCTCCAGTGAACACACAACAAAAGGCAACACAACTCTACAGCCACCAGCCACAGTCAAGAATGTTTAAAAAAACAAGCAAAGGACAGAACGAAGTAAAAAAACAATAAAAATGAATAATCATGAACCCGAAGGGAGAGGCGGCTGAACGGAAGCTCTGACAGTGCCAAGTTGGGTCAGGAGGGGTGAAGAAGGGTGAAGGTTATTCCAATCCCTGATAGTTCGAGGGAAAAAGGAATGCAAGAGGATATTACGCCGGGGAACCGGATAAGTCATTGCGAAACCGTTATCAGTGCGGCGCTGAGTGGACTTAACAGCATAACAAGGTGGGATTAAAACAGCATTTTTGTAGCTCGGTGCTCTTGGTTTGGATTTCGTTGGCATTCTTTGAATTGCTTGCTTGTTTTTGTTTGATTGGTTTGTGATTGGATGACTGGTTTGTTTAGTTTGATTGGCTTTCTGCCTTGTTTAATTGGTTTTCTTTTCTTTCGTTTTCGTTTGTTATTGGCTCATAGGATTGACTGGCTTGTTTGTTTTACGTTTGGTAGGTTTATTTTTGTTGCTTTGCTTTGTGCTCGTTTGCTTCGCTTTGTAAAGGGCACAGAGAAGACAGCACGCTCGGCTGCCACATGCACCTCTCGTTCGAGACCATCCTGGAAATTGACCACAAGAGAAACATCATTTACGACTTCCCTGCATCTTAGAAACAGAGAGTACATAGCATCCCTCACCTATTATGGATACACAACAGCTCGATCTACTTCAACGTCAAATCAACAACAAACCCAAACTCGGTTTTTTGGACTCGGTTTTACTCGGTGTTTTGGCCATAGATCAAGCCCCTTGCCTCCTGCCAGGCCAGGGAATCATCGTCAACAGTCAACCGTCAACGCAGAGCGGCGATCATATTATTGGCTCTATACCGCCCCGCCCCGCAAACGCTCGAGGTTTTCGATCCGTTCGGACGTTTCGCTTCGTCGCAGTCGATTCACATGAGAATTCTTTTCCTATCTGGAGCGTTATCGAGGCAGCAGCAGTTGTTTCTTCGCTCTCGATACGACCGTGTTCAAGGTCGCTCGGATTCAGCATCATTTGACGGTTAGTTGCGGGCTGCATTGCCTAGCCTGTTTGTTTCTCCGAATCAAGAGGAAGTGGTCGGCTTCGACCATCACCGACACGTTCTACACCTCCAATCCGGAACTCAACGAATGTATATCGCTCTCGATCGTCCTAGAAGAAATATGTGGTGCGATCAAGTTAACATCATCTGGCGAGATAGAGATCGATATAGCTAACAAACCAACCAATCAACCAGCAAGCTAGTCATCATGTCTTATTCGACAACACCATTCTTTCAATTCGTGCACCCTTTCACGTGCTTGGTCAGCGGCAGGACGCGATGTGGAAAATCAAATTTCGTGCAACGTGTAATTCGAGATTCTCATCTGGTCATACAGAATCCGCCGGAAAACATCATCTACTGCTACTTCGATCATGAACCATCGATAAGCGAACTGCTAGGAGACGTCGATGAGGAGAAGCTACTGTTGACACATCAGAATCACAATCGTCCCACGATTCAAACCTGTAGAGGTCTACCGAAAGATCATCATCAGAATTTGGAATTCGATCCGGCCAGGAGGAACCTGCTCGTCCTCGACGATTTAATGTTCGTGTGCAGTCTTTCTACGGAAAACGAGCGATACGTTAAGGATCTATTCACCAAAGATAGCCATCATAAGAATCTTAGCGTCATTTTAATTTTGCAGAATTTGTTTCATCGTAGTCCGATATTTAGAACTCTCAGACTGAATTGCAGCTACCTTATCCATTTCAAGTGCCCGAGAGACGTCAGCCAAATTTTCTTCCTATCTAGACAAATGTTTCCGGGGCGGAAGAATAGAGAGAGAGGAGGACACCTTTTGTAAGAAGCCTACCAGGACGCTTGCAGCAGACCGCACGGTTACCTGCTAATCGATCTCAAACAAGACACAGACGAAAAATGTCGGATGAGAACGAACATCTTGCCCAGCGACCCAGCGGAATGTGCCATCTGCGTTCCTCGCCATCTTCTTCCAAATCCAGAAGCTAGCCAACTGGACACAAATTTGAGATAATCGTCGCACAGATTGAGAGAGAGTTAGAGATAAAAAAAACTCTCCACGCACGAACAATTGGTCAGTATGCGCTCGGGAATTGCTGCAAACAGTTTGTTCCTACGCCGCCTCGCTCAGTCGACGCGCAGTCGTCGCAGCAACCAGGTTGCTCGAGGAACATAAAAAATCAAACTCTACTCTACGTATTCGGTGTGCTGTATTAAATTGCCAATCTATTGCCTGCATAGATAAAAGAGTAAAACTCATGAATTTAATATTTACTCACAAGGCAAGTATAATCGTTTTAACTGAAACCTGGCTGAGGCCCGATGTCAGCAATTCAGAATTGTTTCCATCCGAATATCTAATTCATAGGCGGGAGAGGAGAGGTGGCAGGCGAGGAGGTGGCGTTCTCATCGCTGTTCATGAAAGTATCACCTGTCACAGCAGCGAATATTACTTGAGTGACGACAGCCCATTGGAGATAACCTGGTGCACCCTGAATGTTTCTGATCGTCTAAAAATATCCCTCGCTGGGGTTTATTTACCACCTAATCTCCATCCTGATGACCAAACCCTTAAAGATTTCTCCGATTCAGTTTGGCATCATTTCTCATTGGGTCATAAGATTCTAATATGTGGCGACACCAATTCCCCAAACTATTTCGCTTCTACTTTAAGTCAAAGTTCCATCAAGAATACTTTACTTTCTCTTAAGAATTCAATACCGCTCAAAAAGGTAAAATTAAATCCCAAATTTCCTTGGGTAAACTTTAAATTGAGCAAGCTGCTTCAGAGAAAAAGGCGTGCCCATTCGAAGTTTAAGCGCATTGGCTCTCAAATTGACCGTGTTAATTATACAGATCTCAGAGAACAGTGTTCTGATTTGAATTCAACCCTTTTCAATTCCTTCATAAATAACACTCTGGATGACAAGCATTGCCGAAAATTTTGGCAGTACATTAAAGCGTTGCGTGAAAACAAGGGGACACCACCCCTAACTGGTTTGGATGGAAATATTGTAACCAGTGCTGTTGAGATTGCCTCTCTTCTCAATGATTACTTCGTGAGTGTTTTCCACATAAACGCGCCCTGTGTTAGGCCCTTGATACTCCCAGAAATCGCTGACGTCACGATAGACGAGCATTTCCCACCCTTGATTGAATCGGCTGGTGTTGCAAAACTTATTTCAAGAATAAATTCCAAAAAAGCTATGGGGCCGGATGGTCTACCGGGTCGCTTAATCAAGGAGCTTTCTCCATCATTGAGCCGTATTTTGTCCGCGCTGTTCTCGCAAATCTTGCATGTGGGCGAGCTTCCGTTAGATTGGAAGAAAGCCATCGTCATACCAATTAAAAAGAAAGACATGCCGTCCAATAGACCTGACAGTTATAGGCCAATCTCCCTTACGTGTATATGTTCTAAAATCTTTGAACAGATACTGACTACCTATATGCGTAACTTTCTTCGTGAGAGGGATATTCTGCACCGAAATCAATTCGGTTTCCGCCCAAAAATGTCGTGTGAGACCCAAGTTCTGCTATTGGTTGATGAAATCGCCATAAATATGAACAGTGGTTTCACAACACATGCGATATTCATCGACTTAAAGAAGGCTTTTGATCTTGTTCCCCACGAAAAACTCCTGTTGAAATTAAAAATCTTAAATTTCCAGTTTTTATTCTGAAATTGCTGCATAATTTTCTTGAAAATCGGTCTCAAAAGGTCTTCATTCAAGATATTACTTCTGCCGAATCGAATGTCAACTCTGGTGTTCCGCAAGGAAGTGTATTAGGTCCACTTTTGTTTTTGATCTACATCAATGACATTGCAAATAATCTTTCCTCTTCCATTAGAATGTTCGCCGATGACATTGTACTCTACAGAGTCGTTAACTCTCCAGATGATTCCCACCTCCTTCAGTCGGATCTCAACCAGGTTTCTCATTGGTGTGACGTCTGGGGTATGGAAATCAATACGTCAAAGACTAAGGCTATGATATTTTCTAGGCGCCATAAAAAGTCCCATCATGCAAGTTGTTCACTATAATATAAATAGCCAACCCATTGAAAACGTTGTTCGCTTCAAATATCTGGGGGTTGTGATTAACCAAAATTTGACTTGGCGAGACCACATAAATTCCATTTGCAGTAAGGCCAGAAGCACACTTGCCTTCGTCAACAGAAACATGAGATTTTCTTCGCAAAAAGCCAAATTAAAGGCTTATTTATCACTTGTTTTGCCCATAATCGAGTACGCATCGGCCGTGTGGGATCCTGTATGTCAGGGTGAAATCGCGCAGATTGAAATGGTTCAGAGGAGAGCAGCTAGGATTATAACAGGATCGTTTTCAAGGACTGTCAGTGTCACCCGACTTCTCCAAGATCTTGGTTTAGGCTCTCTGGCTAGCAGGCGTAAGGAACATAGTCTAAATCTTTTCAAAGACATAGTTACTCACTCCGTGAATTTTTGTCTCCCGTCTGCTTATTTTATCAAGCCTATTCAGCGCCTGACAGATAACGGGCTCTCTCATAGCTCTCCAATTTCCAAGACAAACATTCTTTTTAACTCTTTCTTTCCCAGGACCATCCGAGACTGGAATAGTCTGCCCCCTGCCTCACATATCATCTTTCGTACTCTGACATCCCTGGGCGTCACACCACTTGCCCATTTTTAATTTAATGACTTCTGATATCTGCCCTGCTATTGTTTTGTTGCCTGCTTGTTTGATGTTTGTTGTGTGTTTTTGACTCGGAGTTCTGCTCTACGTTCTGTCACCATTAACCTTGTGACAGTATTGAATGCAATGATAATAATAATGTTGTCCATGGGATTTCTGATCACGAAATGGTCGTTCTTTCTCTTCCTATGTAAGTCCTTTCCCAAAAACCCCAAAAAGATCGTCAAAAGTTTTATCAACTACTCTGCCGTTGATTGGTCTGGCCTCAATAAAGCACTTTTAACAAACCCGCTTCTCCATCCCGACTTTATAAAGATCCGCTCCATAAATGAAAATTGGTCCACTTTTAAAAACACCCTCCTCGCAATTAAAAACACTCTGCCGACCAGAAAGGTTAAAATTAGCCCAAAGTTTCCATGGGTAAATGTCAAACTGGACAAACTGTTCCAAAAGAAGCGACGTGCCCACTCCAAGTCGAAAAGAAGTGGTTTACCGGCTGACCATGCCACTTACGAGAAACTCCGCACCCAGTGTTCGGATTTAAATTCAAAGTTGTTTTATTCTTTTATAAACAACTCTCTTGACGAT
>JASGXE010012083.1:0-13610 GCA_030068105.1 Sinentomon sp. SZTP_YWyxl
ATTTGCAAAAATCACTGTGCGTTGAAAGCACTGCACTGTTAAAGTTGACCCATCTAAACCAATATGTGAAATTTATTTTGCAAACTGAAATAATCATCTGCCAGCATTCACACGTCTCCATTCACTCGTATATCTGAAACCTTTTTTTGCAAGCGGACACCATCTCCCATTCCCTCTGTAGGTTCTGAAACGTATTGTAATACACATGGGTAGATGGTGTTGCAAAAAGGTTTCACACATGCAGGAGTTCAAGATGGTGGTTTCCGTTTGCAAAAAGGTTTCACACATTTTAGCATAAATGGGACAACTTTAAAAGTGTAGTCATTAAATAATTCTTTCTTCGCTTTTGTGCCATCTGAGTCAATATGTGAAAAACCTTTCTTCAAATGGAAATTATCATCTCCCATTCACCCTGTATGAGTGAAACCTTTTCGGACACGGCCTTATTTCATTGCGCACTCCGCATCATTGCCCGCTCCAATGCAATAAAAAACGCAGCAATGTGATTGGCGTTCGTTTTTCAATTGAGCCGCAGGATTTTCAACATGGAAATTATGCGGATTAGAAATGAAAGTTTTGGCATTGTTATGCTAAGGTTATAGCTGTGCAGCGACCGAATGCTTATCCGAGTATTTCCTTGATTCTACTTCAAACCTTACGGTCCATATGAAGTAGAATCAAGGTAAGTCTGCACTCACACACTATTTTCTATTTTCCAGCGACAAATCCTCACTTCTGAAGTTTTCTATACTTTTTTAGTTCGCATGCATGCATGTGGAGGACACACCACACGAAATGCGCCAGCATGAAAAGACTATGGCATTTCTTCGGAAGTCGACGCATTAATATTTTAGCAGCTCTTGGAACTCTAATTACGCTATTCGAATGGACTCCAACGATTTTGACAAATTTATTTTACGAGGACGAGCGTAACAAAGATCGATCGCTTCGATTCCTGCGACAAAAAGTACCCAAACAATAATTTACTGATTACGTCAAACCAGACTGTGTAAATTGGCCCCAAACTTTGCACAACATGGGGCGATCCGCGCGGCGTCTCTTAAACCCATATTCCACGTCACCTCAAGAAAAACCAAGTACCTAATAACAATCTCCTATAATAATTTCCAATTTCCTAATAAGTTGCATTTCGGTGCATTCGGTGTGTGCAAATCAATACCCACGTAATCATTCAAGCTCAGGTTTTAGAGCTTTCTGACCTCAACATCGTTGACCGGGGTGCGATTTTACAAACCCTGCCGCGACTTTATATGGCAGAGAGCGTTTTGTGCAAGAATGCTCGATTGGGGCCCTTCGCCCGCAAAAAAAATATATTGTTTTTTCTTACCTAAAGCTATCTGAACCTGACCTAACCCTGTTCCCTGTCGGAAAAATCAACGCTCGCTTGGGGCCCCGGCCTGCCATCTAAAGTCGCGGCCGGGTTTGTAAACTGGCGACCGGGTTTTCGTATACCCGCAAACTTTAGTTTGCGTTCAGGCCTTCAACACGGTGCCTTCGGAAAACCAATCGCCAGTCTTGATTCACCACATCTTCCACCAGTTATCACTTACTCCAGATTTAGCAAAATGCAAAATGCAAAATGCAAAATCCAGCGCCAGGTTACAGATATTCGCCAGTGTGCCTCCACCACTGAGCCACGATGGCTTTCGGTTTGCACGACCTGAACAACGGATTTGAAATTCTTGAAAATTGTAAGAGCAATGACAACGTTCCTCAATCGCTTCGTCGTCCGTAAAGTTATTGCGCCAGCTTCAGCAACACAAAAATCGGTAATTTTTTCATCAGTTTGTTTGCGCTCTTTTGGGCCCAAATTCAGCGGTTAGCTACCTTCCGCCTAGCTTTTTGTCATTTCAGGCCAAAATCAAAGAAGCTGATGACACGAAGATGGACTGATATCATATTACCTACCGAATTTCATGATAACGTGAACACAAACTGAAGAGAACCGCTTAAAAGTTTTTGCCCACTTTTTTATCAAGTGGAATAATTGGTCGTCTGTGCCGTCGTACGCTTGCTACCTCAGAATTTCGCCGAAAGATGACAGCGTTGAAATCGCTACAAAAAAAGTGGCGGGATCAAATCAAAAGTGTAGTCTCGTTAAGAACGGTCTCTGTTCAGCTCGCCAGAATTGTCAATATTTTGCAAATTCGCTGATCATCTGACCTCACATCTAGCTTTCGCCTCAACGTGCCCAGAATCGCAACTGGTCAAACGAAAAGTTTGAATGCCACTGGATCCATACTTGCTTCGTTATTAATGCTTATAGTTTGTGTCGAATGAATGTGGAATGGATTCAATTGAAATTCTGTGCGAGCAACATCGTTCAGGAATATCATTGCGCAATGGGGCTATGGAGTAATTTCGAAGGGCATGCATAGGCTCCTTGGAGAAATGCTTGACGTCATTTATGAACGGAATTATGGAATGGTGTTGCAACATAGTTTTAGTTTGCAATTTGCAACCAGCACTGGATCACCAGAGAATCTGTTTGAGCAATGTCGTTGACAAACGGCATTGGGAAATGGTGCTGTGGAGTAGCACCTATTTGATAACCGGCACAGAATCAATAGAGATTCTATTTGTGCATTTTCATTGATAAATGACACTGTGGAATGGTGCTGCGAAGTAGTTTCAATTTCCAAACCGACACAGAATCAATAGAGCTTCTATTTGTGCATTTTCATTATGACACTGTGGAATGGTGCTGTGAAGTAGTTTCAATTCGCAAACCGGCACAGAATCAATAGAGCTTCTATTTGTGCATTTTCATTATGACACTGTGGAATGGTGCTGTGAAGTAGTTTCAATTTCCAAACCGGCACAGAATCAATAGAGATTCTATTTGTGCATTTTCATCATGACACTGTGGAATGGTGCTGTGAAGTAGTTTCAATTTGCAAACCGGCACAGAATTAATAGAGATTCTATTTGTGCATTTTCATTGACAAATGACACTGTGGAATGGTGCTGTGAAGTAGTTTCAATTTGTGTCATCGATAAATGGAGTTGAGAAATGGTGTTGTGGTGCAGTTTCAATGTGCAAACCAGGCCAGGACAGATCATTGGAGATTCTGTTTGAACATAGTCATTGATACGTGTCATATGTGGAATGATGGTGTTGAACGTAATTTAAATTTGAAACAAGAGCAGGATATTGGAGATTCTGTTTCAGCAATGTCATTGAGGCGAATCCAAACGGCACCCCAAGTGACCATTTGGAAAAATTCCAAATTATTGCAAGTCGGTATTGCAAGACAAGCTGGATTTACGGAGTTTGCCGAGTGTCATGGAGGAGACTTTAAGCTCATTGCACTGAAGGTTTTGGTCCCCACAGGACTTGGAGTAAAGCAATGGGATTGATCAATCGGGCAAAACGTTCATCGGATTCGTCCACTCCTTCATTAATCCTTAGGGTCGCTTCCATTTTCTAAGCTAAATTGGCAATACCATTCCAAATATGTGTAAGGACCGCATGATAGTTCGACCGGCGTCCGTTATTGCACCAGCTCCCCAATCCCAATTTGCTGCCCAACTATCGCCTTGTTGTTGTTTTGCAGAAAATTTTCTGCGTTCAATTTCGGTAAAAGTTTTCAAACGACGACTGCGAAAGTTGAACTCTGAAGAGCGAAATTATCCGATATTTTCATTTTGATTATTTATTTTGTGTTTTTCAGATTATTGGATTGCAGCTGCAGCAGCCGAGGAACGGAATAAGGACGGAAAGGAAAGGGCCGAAATCAAATAACACTGTCAGAGGAGTGGGATTGAGACCCTTACGGCCCACCGTCTTCCATCGTTGATAGGTTGGGCGGACTGGCGCTCGGCTATGTGTGCCCGTGCCCCCTCCGGCAATCAAACCAATAACAAAACAGGAGAAAACTAATACCATTTTCAAGCGGAGATTTGCTTTAAATGTAATTCAAAGCAAGGAAGCGAAACACAGAAGGATATAATCAAGGGAGGTGAGGTCTGCATACCCGCCGCAACAACCCGGCTTCCCGCAGGCGATGTCTCCCTGCGAGAGCTAGGATATCCTGCTGCCGACTGCCGACCTGCCATCTGCACGACGCAGACTGATACAGACGCAACTGGATGGAAACACCCCTCTCGCTCACTGATGCCCCCTGCGTCGAAGCTCCAGCGGAGAGTCTCATCCATGTCGCTGGACACTGAGACCAGGCTGACCTCCTCCAACACGCACCGCTCGTGTAAGTACGCCTTTATAGCAACAACTTATTTACCCAACTTTCAACTTTCCTCGATCCACACGGCGAAGCTCGTTTCGTTTTATGCCCATAAAGCAATCGAAATTCGATGACGTGCGGCCGTTGCCATGGTGAATCCGTCTGACGGACTATGACTGTCTCTTTCAGGGTTCAAGAACTGCTGGGTTTGTTTAGCGTCTTTCGGTAGGTAGTGCCTATGACTGCTTTATTATCTCTCTGGCTTGTTTTTCGCAACGTTCTCCTTGCGAATCAGCTCAGTGCCTGGTTTCCGCAGATTTGGCGGAGAATTATGCTTGCATAGTCGCATACAAATTCATCGCGATCCACTAGGGGGACCTCTTCCCACTTCCGTATGTATGGGCACCATCAGCCTGCAGTCTTCCAAAAAGTCTGAAAATTTTACAGGACTTCAATAAGAAAGAAAATAAAGGCTTCCCCTCCGCAAAAAACCTTGTGGAAGTCAGCACGTCCAAACACCACCGACATCCGTACCTACATGCACAGAGAGAATAATGTGGGTTGAGTCACCTCAAATGGTGGTTTTTTCGATCGCAGTTTCCGCGAAAACGGCTGCACCTACAATTGTGGTGCAATGGAGGTTTTGGAGCCTGGTTCTCTTGCGCTTCGTTTGGTTCCATTGGGTTCTCCCAAATTGACACCCCTATACTCTTTTTGGGGAAGGGTAGTAAGGTTTGTTTTCTATGCTGCGCATTATCTCAGGAACTGTGCTTCGGAGGTCCATGGTTTAAATTACAAAGTTGTTCATTTCCTTGATCTGAAGGCACCAGAAGTGACCCGACTCAAATCCTTCCCCTGGTTTCCGTTTTAGGGGTGGTTTTCTGCGGGAAGGGGTAGAGAGGTTGGAGGGGCGTTTTTCACCAGGCACGCGCTCTCCGTGTCTCGGATGATGGGGCCTGAGACCTCAGTCTTCTTGCGATTCGGTGAAGCCACATTTGGGGGTGTCTGAGGGGGTGCAAAGGGTGGTTTTGGAGATATCTCCGTTTTCGCGGAATTTGCGATCGATAGAAAACAACATTCGAGGGGGACTCACCCTGTATACCCAAAAATTTGACATGCCTTTTTGGTTTTGTGGGTACGCATGTTCTTGTGACAAATACAGTCACAAGAAAAGTCTTGTGCCAACAAACCATCGATGCAGATGCCCGTTTATGGGCACATTATCCATTTGTGAACATGCAGACACCCGCTTACGGGTAAATAATTGTCTCCATGACTGTACATACCAACATCCACGTATTTCCACTTATTTCGCTTACGTTCTGCGTCATAAACATCAACAAGTTCCACGTTTGGGTGGCGTTGCTTCATGAGGTATTGCAGTACCCCGAAGGCTTAATATAACTCCTGGTCTCTCTTTCTAGATGGCCATCAGATCGAAACTGTCGCCCATTTTAAGCATTTAGGGGTTTTCTTTTCCTCCAATCTGTCTTGGAAGCACTATATCACTTTCATTTATGAGAAAGCTCTTTGCACCCTTCGCTTCTTATCCCGAAATATGCTACATGCTTCCAGTACAGCCGCACTCGAAGCCTACTATTCGCTTGCATTCCCAATTCTGGAGTATGCTTGTGCTGTCTGGGACCCAATTACAATCCCCATCACACCAACGTAATGCATCCTTCACTCCTTCCAATTTTCATTCGATCGTTTTTTGACATTTCATTTTTAACTTTTCATAGATATGACATTTGTTTTTAAACTATTTGAATCAGAACTTTGTTCCACGTCTGCTGCCATTTAGGCTTGTAGCTGTATTGTGACAATAATAAACATAATAAGTACCGAATCCCTGACTTGTTGGGGCAGCCAATTTGGCGGACGTTTTGCTGGCGCAATGGGAGTCTGCAACAAGCAATGATACTGGTGCTCGGTTTTTCTGTCGGGTTTATTCAGTTCGGCTTTTTAGAAATATAGCGAAAGGCAAAAGACAAAAGACAAGCGACGACTGTTTCCCTCGCAGCAGCAAAAGAAGGGTGTTGCACATGGAAATTAAATTTTCACCACGCATCTGTCCACTGAATTGGCCATCGAATTAAAGCTCATTGTCTGTGACAGCAATGGGGAAAACAGTCGTAAAATCAGAAAATAATCAACTGGAAAGAAGAAGGATGCTCCTAAAACAAAAGGGGCAATGGCAACTGCCGCTGTGACTGGACTAGGGCAACTACTTATTTTATTTAATTATTTATTTATTTATTTATTTATTGAACAAAAACACCTACAAAAAGA
Organism: Sinentomon sp. SZTP_YWyxl; assembly: GCA_030068105.1. Taxonomy (NCBI): domain Eukaryota; kingdom Metazoa; phylum Arthropoda; class Protura; order Sinentomata; family Sinentomidae; genus Sinentomon; species Sinentomon sp. SZTP_YWyxl. Next base: position 6,498 of record JASGXE010012083.1, read on the forward strand.
TTTGGCAGGACTATTTAGCTTCGCAAGGGGTGCGTGGCTGTCGTGGCTGTGCAGACTATTTTAATTTTGTTTAAAATTGCATTTGCAAACGAAAGAGCAAACATGTCAGTGAAAGAGGACGAAAAAATTGTAAAAACGGATATGGGTTTTCTGACCCATGCGAATTAAAAACATGCTGCAACACACATCACAACAAATCATTGAATTTGCATATTCTGGGATGGAAAATGGGTTTTCTCTTAAACCCCTGCGAATTAAAAACATGCTGCACCGGACCAGGATGATCGTCTGCTCCTCTGCCAGAATCTGCCCGAGATCGGCGGTGAATTTTATTTTGGAACCTATCCAATGGATTACATAGAAAAGTGCCGATTTGGCACGTGGACAGAAAGACAAAAACCTAACCAAGCTGACAGACCTACCCCAACCTAACCTGCTTCTAACCTTATTTCTTTATTCGGGATGTCTTTTCCAACACTTACGGGTTTGATATTTAGCAATCCGCGTAGATGGGGAAATCAAATGGGCTGACCACTGGCGTAGGTAGGGGGCGGGGGGGCGGCCGCCCCCCCAAACACAACTGTCAATGTGTAGATAAAATGGCTTTGAAACTGAAATTGGAAAGAAAAAATCGAGATTTTGACTTTTTCTCAACTTATCATTTTTTTCGCTGTGTGGACCTGAAAATGGAGCAGGTAGATATTCACTTGCATCAAGACTTATGAATTCCGCCAGTGGCGCACCTGAGGTGGCAGGAGGTGAGAACCTCCAGAGCACAGATCAGTGCGAAAAACTCTGTGGGAGGCCCAGGGAGTGATTTTCACCACAATTGGGGGGCTGCCGCCCCCCAAACCCCCCGCTCACTAGCCTCTCCGCCCTCCCCTTGCCAAAATCCTGCCTACGCCACTGGCTGACCAGCGCCATGTTGAAATCCTTGGCTGTTGACAACAGCCAAGGATTTCAACATCGCGCTGGTGCTGTTGATAGAAATTAACGCGCTTGATTCGCTGTGTTTTTGGGATTCCAACTCCCCCTGTCAGCTGCGAAACGGTGAACTTTTCCAGGCAAACTGATGCATTTTGAAGCAGAGGAAAAGTTTCTGCCAAGTTTCTAGGTTTTCGGGGGTTCAATTAATTATCCGCCTCTCGATATTCTGATATAATTATTGATACTGCAAAATAAAAAGAATATTTCGGACCATATGCGAAGGAAAACGCCTATCAAGCCAATGGTTCAGACTTCAGGGCCCAAAGAAGATAGACCTCAATGGCAACGTTGTCAATTCGTAAAGGTCGGGCATAATAGACATCCTCGTTCGATGCGAATCAGCGACGAAATGTGCTTGGACCCCCCGTTTCCAAGATACAGCACCCCAAAGAACTATGTTGCCATGGCAACCGAAGTGTTCGGGGGTTTGGGGGGTCCAAGCACATTTCGTCGCTGATTAATTTCGATTCGTATATGACCATCATTCGTATAAATTTTGTCCCACCTTTATAACACCCTGTATTGAAGTGCTGCTTCGATGGAGTTTTATTTTCGGCCAAATGCTCATTGATGCCTGAGACGACACAATACAAAAATAGAAGGCCTGAGGCCATGGAGGCAGGCAAACGCCCCCTATCTATATCGTTTGATCTTCTGACGTGCTTCCCAAACATTAAGACGTGACCTAATTCCAAAGCAGCTCTTCGCGCTTGTTGCAATTATTATTCGGCCTGTGCCCCTCGTGGTCCTCGTGAATCCTGCCCTTTCCACCCCATCCCCCATATCGATATTCCTGTTCCGTGCAAACCGTTTCCCTTTTTATCAGATCGTCTCCATGACAACGGCACTTATAGTGATGCATTGTTTGCCTTCAAGAGGTTATTATTGTTTACCGCATTGAGAGAGGAGAGGGAGAGAGGCATAAGTTCCAGAAATAGAACCGGGAAGGCAATAAAATTTGGCTTGGGTCGAAATTAAAACGGAAATCAATTATTATGAAGTGGGGTTGGTGGTTAGGGGGTGCTGTCTACATCCATAGCAATTCCGCACAGATATTGTCACTTTGATATTTACCCAGCAGTCAATCACTATTCGCGTAAAGGAATGAGAGTGTTGGCATGGTGTTGGGTTAAATTTAGGTTGTTGGCGGTGGGCGGATCATGGGATTCGCAAACATCGCGGTGGAATATTCGACATCTGCATGAGGGAAATCAGCGGAAATCGTGAGCTCGGCGATAGGAAGTGTAGAATTTCCTTGGATCGCATTTCATTTTGAGCCTATTTCCTCAAAACACAACGGTAAGATGAACAAATGCGAACTGCGCTGCTGGATAGATTATCATTTCATTTTAAAGCTACGAACATTTCAACCACCGGAGCCACTCAAACCACCGGAGCCGATTTTTCCACCGCAGCCACCCGAACCGCGAATTCACCGGAACCACCGGAGCCTGTTGTATCACCGGAACCACCCGAACCGGGTTTCCCACCCGAACAACACAAACCATCCAAACGGAGCCGGTTCGGGTGGCTCCGGTGGTAAAAACGGCTCCGGTGGTTCAGGTGGCTCCGGTGGTTCGGGTGGTTGGGCGGCATTGAAAACTGTTACCGCAATTTCGTCTTGGTGGATGATAGCAAAATGATAGCTGTAAAATTTTATGTCAAACTGTGTGTCTGCCAAAAGTGGCAAAAGAGGGCTATAGCACCAAATACGAGAATCATTTATTTTTAACGCAATACTGAAATTAACACAGGAGGTAGCAAGCGTGGAACAAAGTTCTGATTGAAGATTCATTTCGAACCAGTCGTCAAAAAAAAATTCAAGACAAAAGACCCAAGAAACGATCAAGTGAAAAGAAGCAAAGTTTCTGTGAAGGATGAGGAGGCAGGCAGTGCATTCCAATCACGAATAGTGCGAGGGATAAAGGAATTGGAGAATTGATTGGAAGAGCATAAGAGAGCAGAAAAGGGCCTGATCCGTTGTGTGTCAAGATTTTGCGGCGCAGCTAAATGGCATGGAGAAGTTATAATCATGGTAACGATATCGCTGAAAAGATTTACTTGAGATCTTTCCTCTGCGAGTCCAGGGAAACCAAGCCAAGTTTCTTTAACGGGGCGGAAACGTGTGAAAATGGCGCTGAAATTCTCTTGCGGTTCTTCTCTGAATCATCTCGATTCGGGCGATATCACACTTGAATGGTGGGGTCCCAGGCAGTAAAGGCACACTTCAGCAGAATGGGGAGCTCTTCATACTTCTGAATGGTGAGTCGACTGGGCTTTAGCAATTAGATCAAGAAGACTCCTCTGCGAGGACACTAAAACAACACATGAATCGGATGACATTTTCTTTCTGCGATTTTGATCGCTTGAGATCGAGCCATCCCCGAAAAGTTGCTCATTATGTAAAAAAATGGTGGAATTTTCCACTATTTTGCGAAAAAAAAACGGCCAAGTGAGACTGATGGCGAGGAATGTCCACTGCGGATTGGCGGAAATTTTTTTACTTTCCGGTATGCTCGCTTCTTTCGCCATTTGGAAGCATTATTCTCAAATAATCGCGGCAATTCCTACCAATTTGGCAAGTGATTCTTTTTCCATTTTTGGTGGAAGTTTCCACCAAATTTTGCAGTACACATAGGATGACCCCAAAGGCTCCTTTCAAAACGGCTGCCATTTTGTTTGGAACATTTTTACGGAGTTCGCCATCAAAAGCAACTTGTCGCTGATGACTCGCGATTTTCATTTGAGATCGATAAGAGTTTTGACTTCACCTGAAAGCCCGAGAACTCCATCGTCTGACGGTCTGAACTCTGGGCCTACCTGGATGTGTGCCAAAGAAATTGTAAAACGTTGACGCATCGCAAAATCCATTTGCAGTTTTCATGGATTAAAAGATGGCGCAACATAGGAATATGCACGAATTCACAGTCCTTACCGAAGGTTTTCTGAATATAGGAGCTGCGTTTTTTCTCAGAGGCCATTCAAAATACATGGTGTCGCGCGCTTCAAAAACATCATGACACTCGTGTAAGTTGTGAAGTTGCATCAAGCCCTGTTGAAATTAGATGGCCCATGTTGAACACGCGCAGGTGGATACAAACCTAGCTGTGTTGCGCCATATCACAGACAGATCGAAAGAGAGAAGGTTAAAGTTAAAGGCCTTCGGTTTTTGTCAAGACTTGGCAAGAGCGCTTGAGGCCCATTTTGGAGTACGCACCCCCAGCTTGGGATCCATTGATCGGTTTTCACATTTCGTCTCTGGAAAAGGTTCATCGCATAGCTGTTCGCCTTGTGCGCGTCGGGACTGGATTTCCTTGCATAAAGGACAGCCTTTCTTGGAATTAATGTTGACGGGAAGGGTCTGATACTCGGTCTATTTTGTTGTGCCATCCTTTTTCTGCCACCGTGATCATGACTGAAACTTAGACCTTGGGGTTTTCAAAAGCGATTGGCAAGTTCGCCTTCTGGGCAGGACCATCACGGAATAGATCTCATTACCTGCAGAAAGTCACCGCTGAGTATTCCTACCCAAAGCGACTTAAAAATCTAAAGGCTCGTTGACAGTTTTCGCCGCTGTAATTCTTCACAATTTTGTGTACGTGTACAAGTTGTTGCAATTTATATTGCAAGCTACAACGCTAGATCATACCCGGTGGATTATCGGAGATTGGAACACCCTTCTGGTAGAGAAATTCGCCCTGGACAAATCAAAGGGAGCTAAGTGAAAAAAACTTTAATTTCTATTCCTATGTATTTCAAATTGGAAACCATTATTTTTCAACAATCACTTAGCTCCCTTTTATTTGTCCAAGGCGAATTGACCCTATTGCTGCCTGGTAAAGTACTCATGTCCATTGGCCGACATACTATTGCAGAAAATTTGTGCAATGGCAACTGAGTGTTCCGATCAAATTTTGCCTGTATCTGACTCCACGGCCTTTTCCACAAGCGCTTTTTCCATTTTCATGTGTTTGTTTTTTTTTATTCAATATGGGAGGCAATTCCGACGAATGAAGAATAATGAATGAAGTGAATTATTTTGCGATTCGGTGGCCCTTAAAACAGGATTAGCAAATTCTCTGGCCCTTTTTATATGAGCAATATTTCCACGCTTTCATATTGTGTTTTCCCCGTTCTGAGCCCCATAAACTTGTTAGCAGGTTGATTTAAAGCTTATTTGCTGAACGCTATATGTAGATCGTAGCCTCGTTAGCAACAGAAATTCATTGAAAACCAACATGAAATTTTGCGGCTGATTCAGCGAGTTTAACGTTTGGGATCGTCGGACGTTTTTTTTTTCGTTTTTAATTGCAGCAGTTGCGCTTGTGCATTGAGGCTTCTTCTGATACAAAAGGGTCAACCAAACTTTCAAAGGTTTGGCGAATACCCACAGGGGCCATCTAATTTGAACAGGGTTTCACGAAACTTCGCGCCTTAACATTGGATTTTTCCAGTACCGAAAGTTGCGCACGGGTCTCCAAATTGTGTGAAGATTTCCATTTTTATAAAAATTCATGACTTTGTGTGTTAAGCTCGGCTAGATTTTGCCCGAGTAGAAAGACAAAAATCCAAGCAGAAGGGCTTTGGGTTTTCACATAGTGCTCCGAAGTAGTAATCGGGACACTTATTCTTCTTGATGACACACTCAACGCTCTTGATGACATACCTACTCGCAAATATAGTGTAACGGTAAATTCAATCACGCGGCAATTTTGGCTCAGTTTCGTTCGGGTCATTTTACTGGAAAGATTACGCTTCCTGCAGTCTTTTTTCCTTGCAGCGTTTTTCTTCCATGGTACGAAAAGTGTTTCTTCCATGCAAGGAAAAAACACTTCAGGAAACGTAACTTAACCAGTAAAATGATACCGAACGCAACTGAGCCGACATTGCTGCTGTGATTAAATTTACCTTTACACAATACAATGCAGGAGTGGCATGACTTTCCATTGATTCTAAATTTGTAATTATAATTGTATTAAGATCTGAGTTTTAAATGCAAATATACCATTTTGACAAGTAAGGTAACACGTGAACAATAAAATTTAGGTAATAAACAGATCTTTCGGGCAAGATTGAAAAAATTATATGGAAACCAATACTGGACTGTGACAATAAAAATAATTAAAGAAAAAAAAACGACTGTAATAAGAGGACAAAAGATCAATTCAAATGTGAAAAAAATTGTTTGGGCGATGGAAAATTTGCGATCAATCCAATACTTTTTCTTGCTCCAACCACTGATCTCAAGACTAAAATCGGAACAATAAAAGCATGTTCAGGGATGCCCAAAGTATTTGGCCATATCAAAAAATTAAATTTTATATTTTTTATCACATTTTATGATTTGTGACTTTTTAGCTCCAGCCACCGAATGTCACCACTTTATTCGGTGTAAAATTTCCGATTAAAAAAGTGGAGACATCTGTGGTTAAAGTCAGAAAACGTTTCAGATCACAAAATATGATAAAAACTGCAAATTTACATGATTACTGTGGCCAAAGACTATTGGACAACACTGTATATGAAATCATGCGATCTCCTGTGAAAATGAAAATGAACTCCGTGTACGAAGGATTTTGGTAAGGATTGCACATACAGGGTAGCCCAAAAGTCTTTGGCCGTAGGAAAAATGCGAATTTGTTGTTTTTATGAAAATGTTGTGATCTGTAACGTTTTATAGCTCTAACCAGGGATGCCATCACTTAATTTTCATATTTCATATTTATTTCATATTTATTATCATCTAGTCAAAAAATAAGACACGTCATAAATGCAAAGCAAAGAAGAATGAGAAAAATTGAGACAAATGAAAGTCAGCGAATGGATAAAAACAAAGTTAATCAACCACAAAGTAAGTCACAAATTGAAATTGGCAAAATGATATTGGAGTTATGCACGGTGTTCACATTTATGAGGAGGTCAGAAAGTCTGTGGCACAAATGGGTGATCGAGGGCGTTCCAATCCCTTGCGGTTCTTGGAAAGAAACTGTTAAAATATGGATTGACCGTAGTATAGGCACCCGCACATGAGTATTGAAATGAGTTCTACGTGCAGTGTCGATGCAGGAGAATGAAGGTGGGAGGTTGAGGGAGGATCGGCCGGTCAGAATGCCGGAAAAAGGGCTA
>JASGXE010012084.1:0-13504 GCA_030068105.1 Sinentomon sp. SZTP_YWyxl
ATATTTTCATTTGGGTCTTTTTTCATTGATTCTGCGAGCCGACTGAGCCATTCTGGTACAGAATTTAGAAAAAGCCTTTTAACCGAGAATGCTTCAGATCAAGCCAGCAGTCAGAAGGATGTTTGGGGCTGAATCAGGTGCAGTTGTTCCATCGTCATCTTCCACTGCCTCCGTGCACCACGCATTTTTCGCTCGTTCACAACCTTACTTGTAGCTTGTGAGTTGAGGGTCATTTTTGATCCACCCTGTAGCACAGGAAAATTGTTGAATTTTTCAAACACCAGTGGAAAATGAGCGACACTGGCCACCATATACTGCCTCCAAAATGGCAGGATTTTGAGTTGCAAAATCTTCGAGATCTATGCCATTGAGTTGTTTGAATTGTTTTTCCACCTTTGAAAAATCCTTGTTTTTTGTTCAGAGTAAAAAACACACTTAATTCAAGCCTACCTGTACTGAGTATCAGAAGGCTGATAAAGTTGTCCTTTGGCACCCTGACTCTGGGCCAACTTGCAAAACTCATTTACTGACCCACATAAGATATGAGAATATTCTGATGTGTTTATGTAGTTGGGAAAATTAAGCCGGGAAGCAACTTGCTTAAGCAACCGCACTCACAATTCACTGCTACACTACTGAGCATATATCAGCACGGTAATGTTACTAATTTCCCCATACCGGCCATCCTGAGCCAACTCCAAATGCGGCTCATATTTTCCCAACTCCCGACTCCAAACGCGGTTGCATTTTCCCAACTCCCGACTTCATTTTCCCAAGCCCAACTTCCATGTTCCCCACCCCCGAGTTCGGAAAATGGAATATCCGCGGCTGCATTTTCCCAACTCCAGACTTCATTTTCCCAACTCCCGAGTTGGGAAAATGAAAATGCGATATCCCATCGCGGATTTTCCCAACTCCAAGAATATTATCCAACTGCCCTCTAATCTCGCATGGATTTCCCAACTCCCAGAAAATGAGAATATTCTGATTCAGAAAGTTAGGAAATAAAGCCTGGAAAGAAGTATAACATCACTCATCACATGTTGATGGAAATAAAGGTGGTCCCTGAAAACCGGACAGCCAGACAGCACTGCCGGACAGGACCACCGGACCGCCGGACTGACCCGGACAGGTTAGGTTAGGTTAGATCAGGTTAGGATAGCTATCCTAACCTAATCTAACCTAACCTAACCTGTCCGGGTCGGTCCGGTGGTCCTGTCCGGCTGTCCGGTTTTCAGGGACCACCGGAAATAAATTTCCCCACACCGCTCTCACTCTTTGATCAATTTTTTATTTATTTATTTTTAAAACTAGCAAAAATGGAACAAAGTTGCTTTGATGGGCTGGCTATGAATGGGAGAGGAAATTGGCAAAGCCAGGGCACAGCCCCTCCTAAATAGCCACACATTGGTGCAAAAAGATTTTGGCAAATTTGTGGGTTGATCCAGGAAGCTGGGGGGAAAAGCCTTACATCCATGAAAAGAAAAGCCAATCATCCATGAAAAGAATTTTCCCAAGTCTGAGCTGCCTCCTGCAGATCTCCCTTCAGCTCTGGCAGCCCGCCGTTGGACTCTCTGTGGGTGGTCCCTGAAAACCGGACAGCCGTACAGGACTGCCGGACAGGACCACCGGACCGACCCGGACGGGTTAGGTTAGGTTAGATTAGGTTAGGATAGTCTATCCTCCTAACCTAATCTAACCTAACCTAACCTGTCCGGGTCGGTCCGGTGGTCCTTTCTGGCTGTCCGGCAGTCCTGTCCGGCTGTCCGGTTTTCAGGGACCACCCTCTCTGTGTCCAAGAAAAATCACTGGCACAGTTTCCTTGTCGCAAAACCTGTGGCGTTTTACACATTGCTTTTTGCTCCCGCTGGTGGGAAAAATTGGCATCAGGAACACAAATTTTGCACCCAAAATGAACCCTAAATTTCAAAATTTCTTCAGCTTCTGTGGGGCTCAGCCCCCAGACCCTCCGCCAGGGGCTCTGCCCCTTGGAACCCCAAATACTGGTGGGCTCTTCCCCTCAGACCCCCCCTCAACATCCCACCACTCCGAGCGTCGGTTGGGAAAATTCAACTGTGTCAGTTGGGAATTTCTATAATGCTCCCACCCCAAAGATATACCCTTCGCTACGCCCCTGGAAGGCGCACTAATAGAAAGAAGAGGCCGAAACTCAACATTTTTTTTTAAGTTTGAGCCTTTTCCAAAGTGGAGTCCATCACGCTTGATGTTAACATTTTCGAAAAACTCCTCCATGCTGAGCGAAACACCACAACAGGGATCGACCCATGCGGAAAAAACAACAGAAAAAAGAAAGAAGAACAATGACAGAAATCTTGGCACCGGCCGCATGTTCAACTTTGTGAAACTGCTTGCTCGGCAAGACTCAAGTAAGGTTTACTTCGGCTTCTTTTCGCCAGTCGGCTTCAGCAACATCCAGAGGGCGAGCTCAGAAGCAGTGTTGCCAGATGATTTTTTGAAAACCCGCAAGATTTTTGTGAAAAACCCGCGGAAAAACCGCAAGAAATTTCAGAAAATAGCCAAAAAACTGTGGGCTTCAAAAACACACAATTGCGTGAAATCTGAAATTCCACCCAATTTCTGAGTTCATCATCATCATCATCATCATCGTGGACTTTTGGCATAAATGTCCACCATAGATGTATGTATTGAAGCAAACCAAAATTTGCCAAAAACTCTTGCAGAATACCAAGACAATGAGCCAACTTCCATTAATTCTGGTACAACCTACGTACTTCTGGTTCTTTGTGTTTGTTTTTTGTTGACTCCAGAAACATTCCTGCCGCACTTTGGATTCTGTAGAGGGAAGTCAGGTGAGCTTCATCAATATGCCAAAAATGCACACGGATATCCGATGATCAAGTTTGTCTCTCCAGAATTTCCAGGTGGTCCTATCTTGTGGATAAGTCAATCCCCGTGGAAAAATTGTTCTTTCCGTAAAATTTCTTGGGTGGTCAGACATCTCCCGTAAAATTTCTTGGGTGGTCAGACATCTCTTAAAAATTGGCTTGGTGCAAGAATTTTATAGGTTCCGCAGAACCATGCCCAGATTAAGGGTCAGGCAGTCCCAAGGCGATTAGGGGTTTGGTATGTTGGGCCCGGTCAATTGGGCTTCTCTGGTGAACCATGGCCACTACTACTCGAAGCCATCTTTGTGGTGCAGGCAACTGTGGGCTAAGGCGATTAAGGATTTAGCGGTTCGGGCCTGGTTAATCATATCAGGTAGTTGGGCTTCTCTGGTGAACTATAATCGGCCACTGCCACACGAAGCCATCTTTGTGGTGCAGGTATTTTCTTTTGAACACCTGCCTGTTTGGCACATTTTTAGCAAGGCCAGGGCAACCTGGGCACCTGGGCATTGGTGACACGAATCTTGAAAATGCTGAAATGTGCATTTTTTCAAGTCAGCCAAAATCGAACCTCGTTGGCTGCTCAAAAAAGACTTGGTTGTCCAGTTGCAGGGGACGGAGAGATCTGGTCTGGGTGACGTTGCACATCTCTCCACCGCTGGAGGCAAATCATTTTACCCGTGAAAAAATCGTAGATTGCGTTGAAATAAGGCCAACATCAATAAGTATCGAATTGTGACCAAAACAACATTCCACGGGGATGTCTAATTTTTTGTGGTAACCAGGTGGTGTATTTGTCGGAACTGAAGGTGCCAGACTTTGTGCTCACAATGTGTTGTGGTCATTTTTTATGTAAGAGATCTCGCAGAAAATTCAAAACTGTTTCCTGGAATATAAAATTAAATCAGTGTCGGCTATTTTTGTGCGCCAAAAAATCTCGGGCGTACGTTCAATTCGAGCCTGCAAGGAACAGAAGCAGAGAGAAGTCGACGTGATTTCAGAGTTGTGTTTTATCTGTTGATCCAAAATTACTGAACTTGCAAAAATAGGATCCAGTGACAGTTGGGTACTAAAATTTTACTTGTGAGAATTGAGAATAGGTACCTACTTTGTCTCCACCGTTGAAATATTTTGCATTTTCTGTTTTGATTTCTTGATCCATTTTTGAGTTTTTGTGTTACATATCGTAACATTGTGCTTACTAAATTCAAACTAAGCGTGAGATCGCTTTTTCCTTGCGTGTTTGAAAGTTTAATTTTATTTTCGCTCCATTGCGGCGCAGTGCAGCACCAGCAGGTCATTAGTACCTCATTAATTTCTGCATTCGGCCAGTCCAAGCCACCGCTTTGGCTTTTTTAATTTACTCAGATTTTCAGATCAGAATTTTTTTTCAGTTGTTTAGGCATTGTTGATGATGTAGAGAGAGGCTAAGCAAAAGGGAAGTCACAACCCTGCCACTTCACGCAAGTGGTGAGATTAAACTTCACTCTGATTTAGCTAACACTCAGTGGAGTAGGTAGGGGGCGGCCGCCCTCCCGAAACACAACTGCCAACGTGAGATAAAATGCCTTTGAAACTGAAATTGAAGAGAAAAATCGAGATTTTGACATTTTCTCAACTTTTCATTTTTTTCCGCTGTGTGGACCTGAAAATGGAGCAGGTAGATATTTACTTTGCATCAAGACTTATGAATTCCGCCAGTGGCGCACCTGGGGTGGCAGGAGGTAAGAACCCCAAGAGCACAGATCAGTGCGAAAAAGTCTGTGGGAGGCACAGGGAGTGATTTCAGGAACCTGAAATTCACTAATTGCTTTGGACCTTGGGGCCTCCGCCCCCACACCCCCGGCCAGGGGCTCTGCCTCCTGGACCCCCCAGACCCCCTCAATTGGGGGCTGCCGCCCCCCAAACCCCCTGCTCACTCGCCTCTCCGCCCTCCCCTTGCCAAAATCCTGCCTACGCCACTGCTAACACTAATTCTGAAGGGCACCGCTGTTTGACCCAGGTGTTTGCTTTTTGTTGTATTTTCGTCAATGCTTGAAGATCCTCACAATGATGTCAAAACATGTCTATTTTGTCCGTTGGACAGAAAATATGGGGAAACATTCCGAAATGAAATTTGCAATAGGCAAAAAGAACAAACGATCAAATTTGGTGGGAAGAGTCACTGTGGACCTGGATACAGTTAGGGTAGTCCAATGTACCTTCCAAAACCAAAGACTCAAAGAGGCTGAGGGTTAAACAGGGAACATAATAATAAAAGAAAAAAGTGATTAAGCAAACTTTTAACTGACATTTTCTGTTGCTTTCCTTTTTCAAAGCATGACCTGTTTCGGGGCATCACACTCCTGTCATCAGATACCGGTCAACCGCAACGGGAGCGTGACGCACGTAAACAAGTCATGTTTTGGAGAAGTAAAACGAGAGAAAGTGTCTGTTCACTCAGACATTTTCAGACATGTTGAAACAAAATAAACAAAACTCACAATCCGTTCGTAAGATTGCAACAAGTGCGACGTTTCGCTCCCACAGCGTGGAGCTTCTTCAGGCGAACCAGCAGAGACTGCACAATGACCTTATTTTTATCATGAAGTTCTCTCCAACTCCTTGTGCAGTGATCATACAAGTGAAACAGCATTGTTTGTGCATTTTTGTAAATATGCTATTTACGGGGTACTGGTAGGTCCTATTAGATTTCTCAGCCTCTCGTTGAAGCTGTGTTTTCCAGTGGTGTCTCTTCTGTGCTAACAATAAAAAAAAAATGATGATAATTGTGTTGCTGGTGAATCAGCACTTCGCCTTTTTCTTTTAAGGAAGCCTGGAAATGCTAAAAGATGCTTGCCAAGATAAAAAAAATTACTCTGTTACTCTGGGGGCTGGACCAACGTTGCAGTGTGATATTACAAAACCGTTTACCATCCTGTGCATCACCAGCCTGCCAGTCATCTTCATGGACTAGTTTTGTCAGAAGTTGAATGCGCAGTGGCAGTTGAAGTAGAATTAATTTCAAATGTAAGCGTTATGCAGGGTAAGAGCCTCGGCCAAGCTTGGTTTGATTCTCCCAAAGGTCTCCGGCAGTGGAGCAAATGATCTTTCTGATCAGATCAGGCGGTGATCTTCTCATGCATTTACGAGGTGTACCTGCCCCATCGGGACAAAATCTGGTGCAGATGTGGCCAGGAAATCCCAGAAAGATGAGCATTTTGCTGACGGCCGTCAGCACAGCATTTGGCATCTGGGGTAGAGGCAACAACAATTGCAGGGGTTTCACTGCACTTGAGCACGAACAATGACTCTCATTCATGAAAGAGGTCGGTACCAGTGGCATTGGACAAAAAGTGGCCACTTTTTTGGTGACTGCTGATGCACCGCTACATATGAAAGCGTCCCACCTGGAAAATCTGGTCTGGGTTTCGCCCAGATCGCTAGGGGCCTGGAAAGTCCAGGGAATTATGCCTTGGATTTTGAGTGGCAACCCTGATTTAACTTCATGGCATCCTATTCCCACCAGAGAGAGTATTTTTGAGAGTTTCTCAGATCGACATTCAGCCACGCTTTCTCTCCTCCCTTGCTTTCCTGCCCTGTTTGCAGATGACAGCATTTTCACCCGGAATTTCAGTTTCATTTCTGGATGACAAAGGAAATCAATCGCATTCTTGCAAAAATCGTTGCAGGGATTTCTGCCCATCAAGGTACTGCATTTTGAAAAAAAAATTCGGCTGTTAATGTTGCGAGTTGATTCATCTTAGGACGATACTTTGGGACAATTTCCATTTGACCAGCCAAGGATGACCTTGAATGATCAGCTTAGCATCAAGACAGAACCTTCTCCACCAGATGTGGGCCGGTGGCAGTCCCCTTTTCAATAATTGGCAAGAGAGAACATAAGAACAGCCGCAAAATTTTATTCACAAATTATTAAATTTATCACGACAAGCAAAGGTCGCTTGTCAGATCAGAAATGCAGAGTGACAGCAAGTATTTCAACATCTAGGTTGGTATTTGGTAAAAGAGGCTCAAGTCCATCCAAAGTTAGAATTTCCGGTAGATGTGTTAAGATTTACGCAACTGACTTGAAAGAAGGCCAAAAGTGAATAATATCATGGAAAACATGGCTTCCCATAAGATTTAAGGGGCAATGACAGAGTTTAGAGTCAAAACACTTGGGCAAATTGTCAAGTATCCAGAGTGGACTCTCCACTGTAGACTCTTGACAAAGGTGGTGTGGCATCCCTGAAACACAGCGCCAAACAACAAATTGAGGGAATTTATCCAAGTTAAGGTCCACTAACCACACTTATCTGCACCATGACACCTTTTTGCACATCAGTTCACCAAAATGCAAGTAGTTATTGAAAACCCAGCTGGGGGTTTTACCTTCATTTTTCTAGAAAACTCACTCGATTTACTTTCCACGAGAACTGTGAAGGGAGCAGAGCTGATGTTTCGGAGGCATCCCACTCTCCGTTGAGAAGGGTTGGCTTCGTCAACGGAGAGCGTGATGCCTCTGAAACGTCAGCTCCGCTGTCATCAAATGGAGAACAAATCGCCGAGTGAGTTTTCTTTTCCTATCTCATGTTCTCAAAGTTTCCACCCTGCTTGTGGCGATCTCCTTCATTTTTCTTTTGGCGATGCATAGTTTGAAGGGGGCACAGAAAATGGCACTGCCATATTGCCAAAAGTGGCCGAGGGCCTTCTGCAAAAACAGGTGTCCATGACGGAGCAACCCCCGAAGAGGGAAACAATCCACAGATAACAAACGATGCCATTCCATTGCCAACACTGCCAAGAAAACTGTGTCTGTCGAGTTTGATGGCTTTCAAAAGTGGCATCGCAGCTTCACTTCCATTTTGAGCTTGCCATCTCTCTTATCTTCACTCCATCTTCATGCTCTCTCCTTGAATGGTGTACTGCAATTGTTGCACCGAACTTTGTTCCGAAGCAGACTGTGCATGACTCGTATCACCACTGTCAGCATAAGACTGACTGGACGATGCCGGCGGACCTGGAATTAATACAACGAATCGAGACCCTTCTAATTGTGAGTGGGAAAAAACTGATGACGTGTACAGTGATTGAGGAATTAATGTACTCATACATGTAAAAAATTGTGACTGTTCAGATTTTGGTAAAAAAATCCATGCTGCAGAAATTAAAAAGATCCTTTTTAGCAAACGAGATCAAAATCTGGCATATGCAGAAAGCCTCGTTGCAAGCCATGTTGCTTTAATTTCTATGGCTGCATACGAGCAAAAAGAATGAAAAAAAGTTTCGGAAGCTACAGTTAAGTGAAAAAAAAAACATTTATGAGCTGATAAATTCCGCCGCTACTTTAAACGCAGAAATATACTGTTAAATTGTCGGACATTTTAAATTTGTGCTTGAAATGGCCCCACATTTTGGGGGGGGCGTTGAATTTTCAACTCAGTAATTTGCATCGTCTGCTGTGTTGATCCAGAAATTGGCCACGTTAACAGGGAGCGGGCTGTGGGATGCCTCTGAAATGGTAGGTGCCTCGGCTCAAACATCACGGATGATAAATCCACAAGTGAGTGTTGCGTTTGTTCTCTGCTTGCCAGCTTTTGACATTGTTGTTCCAGCTTCCATTTTTTCCCAATTTTTACAAATTTTTCTGGAAACCTTAACAATTTGGTGAAACGTAAAAGGAGGAAAGGTATCTCCGATGATTCATGCTGCGTTGTGAATTACTGTGATGATCTGAGTTTATCAGGTCAAGGCTAGCTGTGGTGCAGACATGCATGCTGTCAGACTCAATTCAAAGACATTGCTAGTACCTAAAATAAAATGGTTAAGGCTTGTGCTTGCGTGCTCACTGCACACCTATATGGAAAGCCAAACAATGGTTGTGGTACCAGCTACCACATATTTCACTTTGCGGAGGAAAAATATCTTGTTTGCAACACCCCAAAGTGCTAAAAAATTGGCTTATTTTCTGTGATTACAAGATAACAAAACCAAAAAAAAGGTCGCTGAAAAAAAAACCAAAAAAAGTTGTTTCGTGAGAAATTGTGCGAGAAGTGGCATCTTGACAGCTTTTGCTTTTTGAGAAAAGAGAAATGCGGAACGGTTTGGATTGTTTGGAGATGACAGTTTACCAGGTTTTTTATACCAAAATATTAAATAATCGTCAAATTCATGTGTTTTTTTTTTCAAAGTTTCGAGGTCATTTTTGGAAGCGAGGTTTTTTCAAGGTTTGCCTGGGAACCGTCGAGTTTAGAGTAGGTAATCGGCAACTCTCGGAAAGCATTAAGGAAAATATAATCTAAAAAGATGTTCAGAAATGGCAAGGGTAGAATGGAAATGTAAAAAAAAAACTTAATTTTTTTGCGATAACCAGTGTTCAACTTGCTTCATTTGTTGAGGTTCCTCTGTTCGGAAAAGAAAATTGCAACAAATGACCACAATAATTTTTTATGGAGTTAAGTACTTGGCTATGCCTGACAAATTTGGTTTTCATCAAAAACCCGCAAGCATTTGCCCATTTTGCTTCCTAACTATTTTTTTCAGTGAATTTGGACAAAAAATTTGTTGGCAGAGTAAATTTTTTGATGGACCATACTCCCACTCTCTTTTACCCAGATTTTTCACAATTTTTTTTCCATACAGCACCATGAGTTTTCGACATTTCAGGTATTCTTTCAGGTTCCTGATATTTGAACTTATGGAAGATGATTGATATTTCAAGCTTCAGATGAGAATCCAACAAACCCCACCCCCATTTGGAAACTGATCAGATCAGTGTGCCATTGGAAAGTTTGCCATCTCCATGACGGAGAGCCACATTTCCATGGTGTAGAGCCACATCCATCGCCAAAAATATTCTCTCCTTAAACCTGGTAATTTTCCACCATTTTTAAGAGTAGCCCTCAGCTTATGGGGACTATCCAACTGAAGCAAAGTTCCGGTTGTCCATTTCTTGTTAAAATACACTATGAAATAAATGGCTTTGAAACAGGTACACAAAGCAGCTCACATTTTGCAATTGGTGGCCAAGTGGTAGCCAAGCCGAACAGTAAATTTGTTGGTACCATTTGAGGCGTAGACTTTTCAAATATCCCCATGAAGAATGCAACCGTTGAAATGCAAGTCAAAAAAAATTTGCGTTAAGGGCTGTGTTACGCCCATGTCACAGAATAAAAACTGAGAAAAATGAACGAAAAAACCCACAAAACAAAGAACATGCATCAACATGTTTCAAGATGCACAGAAGCCATTCAGTGCAGCAGCTGATGGTGTGTTGACACGGAAGATCCATTTCTACAGTGAATTGCAAATTTTTTGAACGTGTTTTTAATCGTGGCCATTCTGCCTTCAACCACTACCCATCTAGACACACTTGCGTAACGCACTCTGCAATGATGGCACAGTAAGCTGACTGACCAGCAACCAACCTGGTGTGAATTTGATGATGGGTTTTGGAACCGAAACAGTTTTCGTCTGCTTTCCACCACCTCCCCCTGATGATGATGCACCTTTGGGCACTCGTCCACTGGACCGGCCTCCACCTCCACCAGATCCACTGCCATAATTATTCGACATGAAATACTTTGAACTTGAGAAGGCTGTCGAATAGGAACCAGCTGAAGACTTTGAACCTTTTGATCCCTTTTTTGTTGGAGAAGAGAATTTGGGTAGGTGTTTTATAAAATTCAATTGACAGGTTGGTAGCAAATGGGCTGCAAAACTCCAAGAAATAAATAGTTATCCCTTCACACAGCGAGTGTAAAAACTACATCCCAAAATTCCATTCTCAGAATGCTGAAGATTTTACTTTAAAAAGGAAATAAAAAAATAAAATTGTCACGCAAAGACACGCGAATGTGATTTGTTACCTACTCTCGTGAAAACACAAGAACCCCGTTGGTTCGCAAAGGCTAACAACTCCACTCAACACGAACAGCAAACGGAGGTATGCATGATGGCAATAACAAGTTATGGTAGCCAATTGCAATATGTATCTACCTTAAAAACTACAAATTTGACATTTAATGTAATCTGCAGTTAGGGGATCCAATCTCGCCCCCACAGAAAAGGAACTGCCCCAGCACCACAAAAGAAGCAGGAGTGAGTCAGTGAGACTGATGATGGAAGAGGCTTCGTTCAGCATGATTTGACATTGCTGCATGGATAAGTGGACCATTCTCTGCATTGCAAACATGCAAGCTGCTTTTTGGTTGTTTTTTCTTCTTCCGCCATGTGCACGAAACTTAGAATTGGTTCTGGATCTGATCATCCAACCTCAGTTAATTTTTGCTGATGGGACCATGCATAGGTCCCTACCTACCTACTTTTCAGGCTTATTTATCCCTGCTCCTTTATTGGGAGGCATGACCACCCATTCAAGCTTTGCCGGTTCCAGCCCAAGAAGAATATTGGATCACAGTCCTTCATTCCACACTCTATCACCAACTGGAACAAAATACCTACTCAATGTTCAAAAAAACCGATCTCTATTCGAACTTTCTGCTCACTGCTCCGTCAGTCTGATGTTTCTTTTGTGTAGTAGTGGCTCATACTATTTTAACAGATGTTGACCAGCTCCTTAATTGTGTTCTTGTGTCCATTTGATTATTCATTGTTTTTGATCGGTAGATTTGTTGTAAATAACACTTGACATGTATTTATGCGGGGCTGATGCACCTAAATACAAAATTTTCCAATCTAATCTACTTCTTTTGTGTGCATTTTTCTTGGTAGGTAATTTCAGGAAAACTGGCTAATGAAGAATTGTGAGAACAGTCAACAGAATAATTTTGTGTCTTTTCAGTCAGCATACTCATACATCATAGAGCCCACCTTCAAAATCGGTAGGTACTTTCTTTCTTTTTTGATGATGTTTTGCTCTACACAGCAGGAGAAGCCAGATAGGTAATTGCTTTTTGCACTTGCTTGAATGAAAAACGGGTGATAGAAAATGCAACTTTGCAAGTGAATCACAGGTCCATAACACAAAAAAGTCTATCAACATACCTTTTTCTTTATAGCCTCTAGCTTATAGTTGCAGGCAGTGAGACAGAACCTGTCAGGCGGCAGTCGAAGGCCACAATGTGGCTTTATCAGGGGAAGGGCATTTGAATTCCTCATCCTGGCGACTTCGAGCAAAACCTGTAAAAGAGCAAGCAATAAAAACATTGGGAACACACCTTATGCACGTGCATCTAATTTCAACAGTTGTGAAGAAAGGCCGGTCAGTTTTTTTGAAATAACAAAATTAAATTTAACATTTGAGGTCCCATAGGCCTGCAGTGATCAAAATGATAGTTATGTTCCTACCCACTTCTATCTTTACCACAGGTCCATGGTAATAAATGGCAACCAGTGGATCAAACTATCTTTGCATAAGTTCTCGGTGTTGCATGCTTTCAGGCACTGGGTTGGCCTGCCCATCTCCACAATTTTTGAGTAGCTCATCCAAGCATCCACCACTTTTTCAAATCTCATCCCAATGAAGTGACATTCTGGCTGTTGTCATGTGACGGCACAAATATGTTAAGGCAGTCATAACAATCATTATTCCACTGGCAAACAATGAGGCAACAGGAAAAACAGCAGTCACACATAATGCAGGGACTTGTGGCCCAATCAATTGAAAAAAAGAAACTAGGGGGCTTAACCCCCTGCGGCGACCTCTGGCGCTCAGGTGGCCGAAGTCCTTCCTTCCTTACGTCTGTCTTATGCCTATGCCGTTTGGTTTCGCGTGGTTCAGCATTTGGGACGGATTGTTCGTCAGGTTATAGGTACAGTTTCCTGGCATGATTATATGCTTTTATCTGTTTTATCTTTATTTGCTAAGGGAAATGCTTGCTCTTCTTAGATGTAAATGGGGCCCAGAAAAGGAAAGTCAAATTTTATATTTGTCAGTTGGCCAGTTTTGGGCAATTGTCCTTACGAGTTTTTCATTTCAATGGTGTTTTTAATGAGTTTGCATGGTCGCCCGTCATCCCCGGCAGGTTATCATTTCAAAACTGCGGTGTTTTTGGCACATTTGTGATGTCCCTAATGCTTAAAACACGTGCTAAAACACTGATGCTTATCAGGCCAACATTACAACATTTCACCTCTTCCAGGGTACACATGTCAGCGTTCCATTTTTATGCCATCAAAATAGTACTAACATGTTATGTTACACTTCCATCATTTTGAACACTTGACTTCACAAATCGAGATGCAAATGTGCGTCCATATCAGTTGCGGTAATGTCAATAAATTTTATTGTTTGATAACT
Source organism: Sinentomon sp. SZTP_YWyxl (assembly GCA_030068105.1). NCBI lineage: Eukaryota > Metazoa > Arthropoda > Protura > Sinentomata > Sinentomidae > Sinentomon > Sinentomon sp. SZTP_YWyxl. Next base: position 13,111 of record JASGXE010012084.1, read on the forward strand.
AAGCGATGTCCCGACTCAATTAAATGCCACATGTGGACGATGAAAAAATACCTGCAGCTGGACAGATTTGGTTTTTACGCTTTTTTCTCGAACACAAAAGGGAGGCACTGAATTTTTTCAGTTGTTGTCTGCATATCTATGCCTTGCGAGCTTTGTTCCTCATGCAAGACCGAACTCATTGGCTGGCTCTCCATCAGCCACAAAATCCAGCGTGAACATTAGGTAATGTAACCATCTCTCAATCCCTGCGGACAGCCACAAGATGACCAGGACTCACAAACACCACCGTGAGCTGATGTGAGAACCACACTGGAGAAAAAGACAGGAACTTTATGTTGTGCCATTCTTCATCATTCATACCCTGCTACGGCACAATTCTCATCATCTGATTGAA
>JASGXE010012085.1:0-13023 GCA_030068105.1 Sinentomon sp. SZTP_YWyxl
GTCTCCTTCGAATGGATAACTCCCAGTAGTTATGTTGTAACTGAAAAAATGAAGGAAACATGTGATTCATGACGTCGTCAATGTAAGTTTGTTCTGATTATCAATGTTTTCTTTCAACAGCACCACCCATCCACAGTTGAAAAATTACCTATCCCATTTCAAAAAAAACATACAGGACATAATGTTCCATTTTGGTGAAGACAAGACAAGGTTGATTAAATAACTGTGATATATCTTGCTATTGCCCACAGAACTATAACTATTGCCTGAAATACTGTAGTATAAATACGCAGTGAGCAATCGATCAACAATCAAACTTAGCAAACACGCAGTTACGAAGGGGGATCCAAAAATAATGCAAGTTGGCACATTGTCCGGGAACCCTGCGTGCGATTTCTGTAATTTTTTGTTCACTTGAATATTGATTTTTGATAGACGTTTGAGCAAAGAAGACCTTTGTCAGTCTCCTGATACTCGCTCTACACGCACTTGAATTTGATGTCTCACGTGCTCTGAAGAAAAAGCATGGATTTTTCAAATGAGACAAAACCAATCGGAACAATTCACTGGCAAACCAAACTCCTGCCGCTTTGGAAGCAGAACATGATTACCAGTCGCCCTTATTTCCCAGTGTTGCCTGAAGAATTATTTTAAACAATTTTCCTGTGGTACAGGGTGTTTCAAACATGACCCTTGATCCAACCAAAAATATCAGGTTATGAACGAGCGAAATATTGATGGTGTACAAAGCAGTTGCAGATGACAACATGTCAACTGCACTTGATTTAGCCCAAAACATCCTTATATCTACTCGTTTAATTTTAAACATACTTGCATGAAAGTCATTTCCTAAAATCCACACCAGAATCGCTCAGACGGCTCTCAGAATCCATGAAAAATGATCTCAATGAAAATTCGACATCACATAAAACCCAGAAAATCTAGGTCACCCATAGCAAAAGAGAAAAATATTCTTGTGAAGCATTCACAGGCACATCTCAGCTCAGCTTGTGCAGCTCTTTTCTTTTTCTAAATACGATCTGGCAATGGTATGACTCCAATTTTACGATATCCAACCCTTGTCAAAATCACGCAATTCAGAAGCAAAAGAGAGCCCACTTTAGAACAACGTGCGGCTTCAAGCAGTTGCATGAGAAAGGTGGAAATTTGCATCGATGTCAGTGAAGAATGCTTCTAGTGGTTTTTTCAAGTGTATTTAATCAAAGTTGTGCCCAAAGAAATTTAACGAGCAACTTGCATTACTTTTGGATCCCCCTTCGTAGCAATCAATCAACAATCAAACTTAGCAATCAGCAATCAAACTTACAGTGTGACACCAGAGCTCCAGATATCAACCTTAAAACCCGAAAACTTTTCCAAACCATTGGCAATTTCCGGCGGCTGAAATGCTGGGGAGCCTTGCCCGGTGAAGGAGGTATCGTCCAAAGCAAACCAATCTAACGCCTGGAAGAAAACTTTATTTATAAATTTGTTGAACACAAAAATATCACATACCTGTACACAATAGCAATGAAAAAATATCACGTGATAAAAAAACAAGTCAGAAATGTTGTTAAAACTGATATGTACGAATATTAGTGTTTCCACTTGAAAGAAGAAATTCTTTTCCAGGACAAAGAATCCTACATCCGAAAGCATGGCCTCCTGCAGGATATGTGGTGGCAATCCCAGCTGGGTTCCATCCAAGGTGCAGAGTCACTGGATGAAAATGGGTCGGAAGACAGTATCCTTTTTTCAGAACGTTTCAGCTTTTCGCCAAATTAGGTGTCTGGAAATCGGACACAAAAAGCCATGTCACGCCTCAGTCACCATTCTTCAACTAAATAAAAGTAGCAAATGGGTCCTACCAAATTAACAGCAAAAACTGCTGTCCAAAAATCCAGGATTCTCCAGGACCAGGACCAGGACACGAAGTTCAAATTTCAGACCAATCCTGGACAACCAGGGTGGGAACCCCGCTGTAAAGTTTAAGAAAATTATGGTTAGCATCTTGTCCTGGAACTGTGTTTTCTGCAATCGATGCACCTGTGTAAGGAGTAATCTCCGATTTAGGATGCCAAAATGGGAGTGTTTGAGATGCTATTATTTTGCAAGGTAGGTATCGTCGAAGTTTAGGAAGAGGACTTTGAAAAGGTGAATATTTCAAAAAATTGGTTTTGAAATGTTCACACAATATTATGCTCTGATGTCTCCTAAATCCAGAACACCAAACAGTTTTCAGAATTCCATCTGTTCAAGTACCTATTTAGCTGGACCTGCTACTTTCGAGATTTAGCCGCTAGCATTATTATTAGGTGTGCTATTCAGAGGACAATCCCGGACTTGTTTCTCTGCAACAATTATTTTTTCCCTGTTTTTCTTAGGAGATTGGTTTAGATTTGAAAAAGTATGTGCTTGAAACTGCGTATAGGCTGACATAGGGACGACCTTGTGATGGAATTTGTCATGAAAAAGTTGTTATGGCTAGACTCAATGAAAATCAGCTGAAGCTGAAAGAAGCAAGAGAGAAAAATCAAATTCCAGTTGCAACTTCTGCAAACCATGCACCAAAATCTGCTGATTCCAGCACTTCAAACTGCATTTAAAAATTCCTTCTGGTTCAAAAGTTAAAGCCAGTTAACCCGAAACTCACTAGTGATAACATATCCGGTTTTCGGGCTAAAAAAAAACATTTTTCAAAGCTTTGTTTCTCTCGCTTCATTGTTTACTTGTCCGGAAGCCTTTTATTTGCTTTTTTTTCAGCCAAAATCTGTCCAATTTGGCATGCTTGTTCAAAAAGGTTGTAGAATTCGCCCATAGAGCCTGATTTTTGACTTTCTGCTCCTAGGCTAAGTTATCTTACCAGCCAACAACTGTAAACTAAAAACCAGTCAAAAGTCTTACGCGTTTGCAACGCAAGTGTCGAAAGAGGTTCGTAGCACAAATATGACCAACAAATTGAAAAATCTAACACAAAAAGGATTTTGTGGACCATTTCTGATTACAACATGAGTCTTTGGGATAGATCATTTTGGACTTGAAACACCAAAGAAATAAAGCTGCAAATTGTGGCTTTTTTAATTACAAAAACTGCACTAAATCACGTAATAATCACGCAGGAGCAGAGGCTGAGGGATGAAATTTTGCACACAGTATCATCTAATCAGCTCTAAGTGTCTGCCAAATTTTACAAAAAAAGTTAGATGCGAAGGTGCACCGCCCCATAAAACAAACTGGATTAAAAATCAGCAAAATGTCTGCAAAGTTGAACAAAAGGCCAACTGCATCACTTCACCGGATGCTCGGAAATAATGAATTTGCTGTGCCAAGAAAACAAGCAATGTGGACAAACCTTAATTAAGCCTATTTCGTCGATCATACAGACCAGGAAAAACTATAATCTCCGAAAAATTGTGGGCTTACACCGGATAAGACAGAGTTGGATTGGACAGACCACCTTTGATAGATTGTTCATTGTGTTGTGGATTCACTGGCGTTTATTCACATTCAGTGAAAGAACATTGAAAGAACATTGAAAGAACCTGACATGGTGTGAAAAAATAGATAATTTGGTGGAGCAATCATTGCAAACAGGGTTGGTTCCCTCCCACACAGTTTTCATTTTCAAATTCCTTGAAATTCCCTGATTTTTCCAGATTAAAATCATTTCCCCTGATTTTAAATTCCATATCAGCAAGGCTCTGAACTGAATTCAGGCTGAGGCCATGAATTCAGTTAGGTACGACACATTGCAAAGAGCTGAGACTGCCCTTGTCAATCAGCAAATCGACAAATTGAGCCGTTCAAACGAAACAAGAGAATGTTTTCATTCCCGGCAGCCTTCTCCCAGGCAACTTTGCACAGTTCACAATTGACAACGTAGACATTCTGGAAGAGACCAAAGACGGAAAAGGGACGTTCCATGTCACACAAATGGGACCGCACACTGCCAGAAGCAAATCCATAACTTCTGCGCATAGACTGTTTTCTTCAGACACTGGAATGGTGCTTTGCAAACCCGAGATGTGTAATATGTTCTGGCATTTCTGATAAGAAAGATCTAGTTTGGTTGGTGGTCAGAATATCAGGTTCCGTCTTGGGACACAGGTCAACAAAGAGTCAGGATGCCGTAAGCGAGGCAATCAAAAAACTGTGATTGGCCATTGTGCCGAGACCAAATGCCCAGGCTTCAAACCATAACACAATTCAAGATGCCGTATTTCGATGCCAGGATACTTCCCATCCCCTTGAGAAGGACAAAATGACAATCAGGATGGGTGAAGCACTGCACTGCAAAGCTAAACTGCTGCAATGGGTTACCTAATTACGAAAAATACAATGATTTCATGTTTCCCTTGGGAGGTGTAAATTACCAAACCATGACATAGCTACAAGTGCACGGACCTTCGCCGTCAATGCCAGAAATCACCAAAAGTGGGTGGATATGCTCAAAAAATGATGTTTTGCCAATTCCGTCAACAGCCAACCAGTTATCGAACCGAACTGTGCCTGGTTCGCCTGGCTGCAAAAGCGGATGCCGAACCAGCAGATGTAAATGTAATGTGGCAACAATGGAATATCTGGCATCGCTGCATGTAAATGCAAGGAACTCGACTGTTTCTTCAACCAATATCCTATCCAATCCACACACCGATGACAGTGATATCAAGGACCAAAACAACTTTCCAATGGATGAACCTGACAAAATGGTCAGATGGCTGGGTAAGGGAGGAAAGGCAAGTCCTTGGGATGTGCAGCACCAAGAATTTTGGTCGGCACCGGCACCAAGCCGGCACTGGGAAAATGCCTTTCATTCGGCACTTTCTGAACTCAGATGACAACACTCAGCAACAAATGGAGCAACATTCATGTTTTTGCCACTTGATTTAAGCTTAGAATTTATCCTATGGATGGCGCCACATGCTTGTGTGTTAAAGTGAGTAGCAGTAGGCATTTTTTTTTCTGAAACGATTGGTGATTCTTTTTTGGTTGTCTTGTGTTTGGACTTGTCCTCACACCACCTATTGTTTACTAGGCCTGGTACTCGGAATAGTCCTAGAGCGTTTGACCTTTTAGAAAGGGATTTCAAATATCAGTGGTAAGTGCGTTCGCTGTCCAAAAGTTTGCAGCTGAGCTGCGGTTGGTTCGGCAGTGGCAGTGCAGCAGAAGCCAGACGAGAGGATGTGGTAAAAGGTTCTCCCAGAAGACGAACTTCCACATCCTCTCTTTATTTGGTATGCAGCTCTTGTGGGCTGTAAGGAGGGGATTTTTATCTGGTCCTCACGGACCGGGTTTTCCCCTACCTCCCCCAGTGACGACCTATACCGTTCGCATAAACGGGTTTTAAAATCGAAAAAAAAAGCGGTTGGTTCCTTGATGTGCGCTCTCTCCTGGTTTTTGCATTGCAATGTCTTGATGCTCTTTACCAGAGGAGGCTCAGGCTTTTCAATGCAATGCTGAGGCATTGACTGTGGGAGGTGCCAGTGCCGCGGCATCAAAAACTTAGCAAACACTATGTTTTCAGCACTCGGCACCCCTTGGTGCCAAGTGCCGGCAAAGTGGTGCCGCACATCCCTGGCATGTCCTCATGTGACTTGGGCAGCCTTGAAAATTGAGGCTGACAGAAACCTTTCCCAGCAAATGTCAGAAAAATGCTTTCGAAATTTCTAAATAGGTCCATTAACGGCAATGTAAAAACTATTTTCAAAATTTCTGTGGAGTTCATCAATTCATGTTGATGTTTTTAGCAAAACCCATTGCATTTCCTGAAAGTTCATGCTACAGGCTACATGGTACATTTGGATGCAAAACCAAAAAAAAAAGGTCAGAAGTTGATCTTTGACCTCTCCTGCAGTGACCCATGTCACACTCTGAGGGCGACCACCACCCAAAACGTGTTCAAGGGATCCCAATGACAAAAAACTGGCGGTTGGTTGCATCCAGAGAAAAAAAAACAACTTGGAAATTGGAGCTCTTTCTCCCATTCGGCCGCCCTTCAAGGGCACCATTTCCGGTTTTCTTTTTTCATGGAGAGGGACATTTTTCAGAGATAGAGTAAGAGCTGTGCACCGACCCAGTAACTGGTGGGTCTGAGGTGGAGTCCCATCAAGATTCAAAGGGGCAGAGCCCCTGCCACGAGGTCTGGGGGCAGAGCCCCACCAGATGAAGAACTAATGAAATTTTGGGGTTCATTTTGGATGCAATATTTGTGTTATGGAGGCCCCCTAACCCATCACAGTGAGCCAAAACATATACCAGGAAGGAAAGCAAGCTAATTAGGGGAACCATTACCCTCTGTCCGTCGAAATGACGCCCCTGCAGCCCACACATCAGAGGCCATCAAATACGCACTAACACTTGAATATACAGGCATGAAAATGCAGGCACATGCAAAAATATGTTCAAAAGAGAAACACTGAGGAAACTCAGGTAAAAATACAAAAAAATTGAACACTAAAATCTTCGAAGTGAAATCCAGTGGCTTCTAAGCTGCTTGTGAGGACGACACTGTGCAGGACACAATTTTTCAAAGCCATGGCGTGGAAGGTCATCAACTCATGGAGGAGAGAACAGTGGTGGATTTGCTAGAATTTGGGCTGTGGCCGGCCCAGGATAATTTTGAGCAAATGAGGTGTCTGGAACGAATTTCTACGATGCTAATCCATGAAAGAAAAGTAAGTTTGCCCTTCTGTTTGACTAAGTTCAAAGCTTAGCAGGCGCATTGCTTTTCTGAGACCAGAGTAAAAAATTACTGTCTGTCGCCAAATTGCAATGTATGGCGTTTTGTGATGGCAGTTGAAAAGGCGTCGTTGGTTTTGCTTTTTTCAAGTAAAAAAGCGTCTGGCTCAAAAGTAAAAAAGCGTCTGGCTCAATGACCTTATGTGCATGGTGACACAAAGTACAGGTTATTGCTCAAGAGAGCTTGCAATGCAAGTCATATTGGAAATGGCGCAGAGCCGTGAGACACCGTGTGAGCAAACGTTCCCGGTGCCTTTTCGAACACAACCTTCAAATAAAGTTTTTGTTCCTTGGTTTTGAGTCGTCGAGGCTGCGGGACCAAATAATGAATGCGGTTCATGTTTGTTTCGTTTCGGCCACCCTCATTGCTTCTGGAATTCGTGCATTCCGTGGATCATGTGTCATTTTGCTTCGGTGTGATGTCTTGAGTTCCATCTCCTTGGAGAGCAACTGGAGACTTGCAATTGGGTATTGAGGCTCAGTGCTGAGTGTTCAGTATCACTGTAAGCTTGTTTCTGCATGTCGTGTGTAACGAAAATGCCCCATTGCAACGAACACCGAGTGGAACTTGTTCTGTTGTACGGTGTCCACGAAGTGTGCCATGCATTCCACGAGCGCCATGCCGACCTTCCCCAACCTACCCCAAAAACTATTTTGGACTCGCTTCGCAAGTTCAAGGAAACGTTATGGATCAAAGATGCTCCCAGAAGCAGGCTCTGCAAACAGCAACAAATCCGGATCAGGCAGCAACAGCGCTGGCCAAGTTTCGAAAGGAGCCAACAACAAGCACCCTGAAGCAGGTCACCGCTGAAGCAGTAAATCAGCCAGAGAAGTAGTGTTGTGAAGATTATGAAGAAGGAGAAACTTTACCCGTGCAAAATACCAAATCGCCCATTCGCAAAAATCCATGCACTTAGCAGCATCTCCTTCGTCCAAAGCGTGGATCAAACGAAGAGGACACTGCCGGATGCATGGATTTTTGCGGATGAGCGATTGAAATGATAGATGCTAACCGTGCCTTTCCATCGCAAATTCTGTTCAAGGACGAATCAACTATCATCTTGCGAGGCCATCCAACAGGCAAGCAGAACCGTTACTAGAGTGGAGAAAATCCTCATATCGCCTTGGAGTCACACTCAACACATCCAAAACTTGAATGTATGGACAGGCATTTGGAATTAAAGAGTCTTTGGTCCTTTTTCTGGAGCCGAGCCAGACACTAAATGCAGATCGATATCTGCAGTTTTTGCAGTCAAACAGATAAATTTTCCGCAAAATGACTACTTCCACACGACGGTGCACCCCATCATTCGGCCTCACGGTGCGGAATTTTCTGTACACCTACAAACCTGGAATGTGGCCCTATGAAGACTAACGTTTACAATGCGAGTCCAGTGCAGATACTTGACGAACTGGAAGAAGCCACACGCAATGTCCATGGTTCAATTCCAGCATATATACAGGCGGAGATCGTTAACAGTTGCCTTGTGGAAAGTTATTGTTGTCATTAAATGGGATGCCAAGTCATTTTTCTTATTATTTCCAGATGCAAGTGTTGAATTACACTTTACCCACGCCACATGTCATCCCACTCCGTCAACTACAGAAAAAAGTGAAGATCCAATGCAGAGGCACACCATTTGCTTTGAAATTGCCAAATGGCAACGTGAAACGTCAACAATTGGTAATGTTTGTGAACATTCATCACGAGAGATCCCCCGCATTCTGAGTCAAACAGAGAAGGCAGACATTGCGCCTTCTCAGCATGCGCGGGACGGCCAGGCTCTTGAAAACAAAACACATCCGAATGCGACAAATGAACAGAGAGAAATGTTTGTTTTGCTGTTTCAAGAGGCCTCAGGTGTTCATTCAGACACGGGCAGGGTGTCGCAAAAGTTAGTGCGGACGCGCACACACAAAAAAGATCAGCAAAGAGCTTGTTGTGTAATGAGTCTTCCCTTACGGCCCTTAGAAGGCCGTTGGTTGTCTGTAAAAGGACAGTTTTTGTGGCTTCACAAGGGTCGTTGGTTCCTCACAAGGGTCGTTGGTTGTCCTCAAAAGGGCAGTTTTGGTGGCCCTAAAGAAGGGCCGTTGGTTATCCTCAAAAGGACAGTTTTGGTGGCCCTTAGAAGGGCCATTGGTTGTCCTTAAAGGGACAGTTTTGATGGCCCTTAGAAAGGCCGTTGGTTGCCCTTAAAAAGGAACTCGGCGACCAGTTTTCTCACACACTCCATTGATGGTCTTGGCCATTCTGGATGCCTTTCATGGAACAAGGCACACGTTCGCAGCAAGCTGTTTTGCCCCCCCCCCCGTACAAGAAGATTAACTTAACTTGTTCGAGCAGAGTGAACTGCATGCTTGCAAGCATCGAACAGCAGAATGAAGGTAAATCTGGGTTTGCTCTGCTGGCCACATCTCTCGTTGAAGCTTGTCATTGTCCAGGTGTGCGGCATGCGTTTTCTTTTTTGGATAGACACACATTCGAAACCCACATCTGAATCGAAGCACGAGGAAGGCAGGCAACACCTCGTAATTCAACTGCCAAGGTGGAAAAAAACAGCCAAGAAGGAAAACTGCCAAGAAGGAAAAAAACAGACTGGGAGGTGCAAAAACCTGGATTGGAGACAGAGATTGGCTGCTAAGATCATGCATGGCGCAGAAGGCGCAGCCACATGAATTTTCTGGGAATAATAAGAACAATAACTTTCCATACACCACGTCTCATAGTAAAAATGCACAAATCAGCAGGCACAAGTTTCACTATACTTTTTTTTGGATCGTCCTGTGAGTAAACCAATTTCCATCTTTCTGGCATGCACAGTTCCTGAGATCTCACTTCAAAAAGTTTGCTGACTGCTAGAAAATGCAAAGCGAGAAAACCTCGATTGAAGTTTTGCATAAAATAAAGACAAATTAACACTTCGGAATGGTTTTTCGGTGGTCATAACTTCATTTTGGCCGTCAGGATAAAGCTGAAAATTGGCATGCCTGTGTAAAAAGATGTGGAGAATCAGCTGGTATTCTCAGAAAGCTCATATTTTGTCTGGTTTCGCAGGTAATTCGGTAAAAAATAATGCAAAAAACGATTCATTGCTGGGAGTTAATTATTGACGAAAAGGCCATCGGTAAATTTAATGCTGCTCAAAAAGTTATTGAGATACAGGCAATTGGTTTATTCAAAACAAAATCGAATTATTTTGCAAAAAAATAACTTTCCGAATGGTACCCCCCCCCCCCTTAAAAAAGAGGCAGCAGTCAGGTAGACATAATACCAGCAGCAAAACAAATACAAAAAAGTGATGATGCAAAAACACTTGTTTAGTCGAATACTTTATTGTTCATGGTGGACAGATGGTGGCCAGTGTCCAGCATTGTCTGAAGAATTCAACCATTCGCCTGTGGTACCTACAGGCTGTTCCAAATATGATCCTTCCTTTAAAAACCATAGAAGTTGGAGCTAAATAATAATGATGTGCAGAAGCAGTCTAATATCGCGATAAGTCAACCACAGTCAATTTAGGGACCAACTATTTACTTTTATCTGCTGGTGGAATTTTAATCATACTTGCTTGAAAATAATTTTCTTAAATCCGCACCAAAAAAGCTCAGTCAGCATGCAAAATCGATAAAAAACAGACTCCAATGAAAATATGGACATTGACGTTCTGACGTTGTGCAAAAAATATGTGCACAACGTCATAGAAAATCTGGAATATTTGAAACACCCTGCAGAGGAGAAAAATTGTTCTCGTGAGGCAATCAATCACCAGCAGAACATCAGACATCAGCTCCTACAACTCTTTTTTGTCTAAAAATTAAAAGGGTAATGGAATAACTGCAATTATTTCATGTCAGACCCTCGTTATGAGCTGCAAATTCACAATTGGAAAAAGAGACGCCACTTCAGAACAACTTGGAGCCTCATCTGGTTGCATGAGGAAAAGGAGAGTGGAATTTTGTATTGATGTCTCAGGGAAGAATGCCTCCACGAATAAAAAAAAAAATAAAAAAAAAAGATGTCTCTGAAGAGGGTGGTACGTACGCGAGGCATTTTGAAGATCAGTGATCATTTTATTCTGGATACCCCTTCACAAGTACGAATATTTCTCTCAAGAAAATGAAATATCATCCTGTCTCAGGAAGTGTGCAATTATTGTATAATTGCAATTTGATACATGTTCTCAATCTCAGGCCTCAACATACTTTTAAAATTTGTGAGCAGTGGAAAAAGATATTAAAATTTAAAAATGTCAGCATGGGGCGAATAGTAACCTTCCAACAAGGCACTGTGGACCAAGGTCTTTTCCTGATCCACAATTCTTGCAGTGCTGACAAAACAGGACCAAAAGGCCAATTAACCTCACACAATATCTGCTTATGGTAGATGAACCACCAAGCATTCGGGTAGATGAACAAACTGCAAAGGAGTTGCCATTTATGTTGGGCATTATTTTTCTTTCAACTAGTCCGAGTATGATGAGAAAAGGATCTTGTGCGCTTTTCTGCTCACCTTTTTTTGGCCCACCACCAAGTCTGGATTTTTCTTTTGTTTTGCAGGTTACGTTAGCTGACAACCGCGTGAAGATTGCAGCAAGATATGAAGTGTGGAAGTCTGCTCTAATGATGACGAAGTGAGAGGAGAATACGCATTGAATGCCCACCTGAATTCCAATCTTGAAACAAGTTCACTCTTCTCTCGACACTTCCAATGATTACTAATTTATATCTGAACTTGATCGAAGGACTTCCACACTTGATATCTTGGACCTGCAATCCTCAAGATGTTATTTGCAACTCAAGTTGCCTGCAAAACAAGAAGAAAAATCCAGTCTTGGTGGCAGTGCAGAAAACCCACTTGGGCTCACATCAAAACAATACCTTAAAAGACATGCTAATCAGGCAGCAAAAGCAAGCTAAGCCATCCAGAAACAGGAGTCAGATGGAAGAAGGATCCAAAGTTGTGTCGGTAGGTACTTACTTTACAGACACACAGCACAAATGTATCCATGTTTGATCAACAATGTTACTCACTCAAGGGAAGGAATTGGCCAGCCATGAGCAGTTGTGCAGTGAACTGGTCTTTCCAGGTTGAAAAACTCCATCGAAGGTACAGGTCAAAGATTAGATTGATTCACCCAGTTTTCTAATGAAGATTCCTACTCATTTTTCAACACCTAATAATTAATTTTCAATAGTCATAGATGAGGATATGTGAAGGACGATCCAAGTGTTTGCATCTTTGTATTCTTTAAACTTTTGTCATACTCATACCTATGAGTATGTATTTGTTTTGTAGGTACCGATTAAATTCCTTCCAGGTACTCTCCCTCGACATTCACACAAAGTTAAAATCCAATTAGTGACACACAGATGCCCAGTTTATTTCAACGCTGGTTAACTTCAATCAATGACTAACTGCTGTTTGACCAACGATTTTGGTTTTTCTATCATTAGTTGGAATTCGCTGCTATGAACCAAGATATAGTTAAAGTTAACCTGTGGTCAAATATTATAACCTGTGGTTAATTTCCTCTGTTTATTGAAAAGTGGTTGAAGCTAAGCCAATGGTTAGAAGTCCGTAACCAGAGGTTAACTTTAAATATCGCCTTTTCACTGGTAAGCTCTTATGTGTTATTTGTGTACATTAAGAACAAAGCTGATTGTAATAATTTTCCTTTGTTTGTTTAGGCTATTCAAAACAAAGTAATGAGCAAACATTTCTTGGCAGGAGATGAAGCAATGCATTATTCTACGAGTTGGCCTACACAAAGTTTTCAATGACTGGGTTTCAGTTTCAATATCTATAATTGTTACGTATTCAATTCAACCATTCATCTCATCTGAAGGCAGTGTGCCTGTCCTGTCTCAATTAAGATGCTACAGGAGATGTGTCATGGAGCTCTTCTCTTCCTCTTCCTCTGCCATTCTGTCACCGAGTGTGACAACCGAATAAACTTTCTCGATCTGTCTATCACAAAAATGAACTCAACATTCCATTTCAGTACATTCTGCAAGCCAATGCGATCCCACACATACATAGCTGCTGACTCCCACCATCACCCAAGTCTCTGGGTGATCGCATCGCTACAATCTCTGGTCCAATCTGATTGCACATGCCTACCGACATAACACCTCCCCCCAATCCATCTCCTCTGAGCTAACATACCTTCATCACTCTGCATACAATGCAAATGGAAAATCATCCAATGGATCTTTGGAAAAATCCTGCACCGTCGCATTAACCGTTTTCATATTCTCGTCAGCATCCACCCGATCAAAGTCATT
>JASGXE010012086.1:0-13074 GCA_030068105.1 Sinentomon sp. SZTP_YWyxl
CTAAGTTCCGATTCCGGAGAAAGTTCCGATTCCGATCGCATTAACGTTTCCGATTGCCGTCCCGATTCCGGTTGAAGTTCCGATTCCGGTGAAAGTTCCGATTCCGGTCGGAGTTACGATTCAGGTCGAAGATACGATTTCGATCGCGACTCCGATTACTGTCAAAGTTCCGATTCCGGAGGATGTTCCGATTCCGAATGCAGTTCCGGTCCCGATTTATATTCCGACACTTGATAATGTCCAGATTCCGAACAGTTCCGATTCCGTTCCAATCTCAACAATCTCCGACCCGATTCCGACCCGTGTCAAATTTTCCAATGTAGCTCAGCTCTACAGAGAAGATCGCAGAAATAAACAATAGATGTGAAAACAATCCGTCTATAACACGTCGGCCAAAACATTCCGTCGATCAAAAGAATTCCTGAAAAAAGTCAGTCCAAAAGATCCGCAAAATACGAGTACAATCGGCACAATACAAGTCCGCCAAAACAATAATCCGCACAGTGCAATTCGGTCAAAACAATCCGTCAATAACAAGCCGGTCAAAAATCCGTCACAAACAAGTCCGTCATAACATATTGGTCAAAACAATCTGTCAAAAACAAACCAGTCAAAACAATCTGTCAAAAACAAGCCAGTCAAAACAATCGTGAAATACAAGTCGATCAAAACAATCCGAGACAATCCGCCACTAAACAAGTCGGTCATTGGTGCGAAACAGTCGCAAAAGGCGATTCGTGACGATTTTCCACTGCTTTTTGTTGCATTTGTGAGAATTACAACGAGAATTACCACCGCGAGAATTACCGCGAGAATACCGCAAGACTTACCACGAGAATTGCCACCGCGAGAATTACCGCGTGAATTACCACCAATCAGAAGGAGATTCCTCGAAATCTGGCATGTTTTGGTGGCATTATTTTCAAAGAATAGTGGAACATGCCGATTGCCACCTCATTCGTGATCGTCTTTTGCCATCTTTAGTGACAATTTGGCACTTTTTGCAATGCATGAATACCACGCGCAAATGGGCATCCTCTCCATGTTTATTCGATCCTCGTGTCGTCTGAGATTGCGGTGTTATCAGACCACTGATTTGAATCCGGTCCTCAGTTTCGGAGCACCCCTTGAGAGTATGCCTATACCATACCTATATGGTTCTCTCTTTGTGCGTTTCTCTGAATTCTCCCCATTATTTATGGAACCGAATCTTAATTATGTCCTTTAGCCAGCTCTGCCTAAAACAGCCGATGCGTGAAATCAGGTCGGTATATAGGCTCCATCCCTATCCATATGTCGTGCGACCTTTTTAGTGCATGAAATAAATGTGGATTGGTGCATTGATACGGGGATAGGCCAATTTAGGGTTTGTAGCAAAAGCGCTCGCATGACAACGCTATTGTGGATGAATTGAAACTTGAGGGCCACCGATAGCGAAAATATTGAGCAATTTAGTTTGTCTATGTGTACCTTGAAGAATATTGTTTTTTACACGTCGCCTGATTCATTGGGAGGGCTCCACCATGGCTCTATCATTGTTGGCAACATAATAACGTTCAAAAAACTTAAGCTAGTACGGGAAGTGCAACGCAACTTGAATGGTGCCACTCTTGAAGCGAAGAAAAAAAAAACTAATTGATTTTTGCGCTAGCGAACTTGGAATATGCGAGTGGAGTCTGGAACCCTGTTGAAATTGGCGAGGCACGTCATCGTTAGAAAAGATTCAACGTCGAGCTTCTAGGATGTTCATGAGAAATTATGGCCGAATGGAGAGTCCGCAAATCACTATCCCTCAAATCCCTCAAATATGTTAGCGCAATGCTAGTAAATTTAGGGCTTCCTCCCCTCATCCCTCCATCGTAAGGATCAACGTTAAATATTTTGAAATCGTAATATTTATCGCTTATCTCACTCATGAAATTATTGTTGAATTATCAAAACACTGTTTTCAGTCAAACCATTGCAACCTCGCACTGAAAACGGAATGACCGTGCCCTTCCTCGCTCTACACGTTCAGTGCTCTCAAACATCCTTTTCCTGGTACGAATACGGGCTCAGAGTGAAACAATTTGGTGAGCTCATCGCAGTTAATTGTAAGATACAAACAGCGCGCTGCATGCACCAGTCAAAGTCATGTTGCCGAAATTTGAATTGTGTTTTATCGCCTGAGGTATTTATCTATAAAACCTAAACCAAACTAAAATAAATATCGCTGTATAACATAGCTCTGCAAAAATATGTTACACATAGGTTCCGGGTAATGGGAGATGATATTCTTCACTAAGAAACTAATTGTGTCACGTTTTTGGTCATGATGGAACAATATGACCTCGATTGTTGCGTGCTTGACCGCATAACGATTCTCGGTACACTTCATCTTTCTGTGAAGGTCATTTTTCAAACGGAAATCATCATCTCACATAACCAAAAAAAAGATCACGGCGGAGTAGGACCAGAACTTTTTGTGCTTTGCTGGCAGTGTAGCTAACATGGTCACTCCAGTTTAAATTTTCCTGCAACATGACACTCAAGTACTTAAAGGTGGATTCCCTCGGCACGGGGATTTGATTATTGGTATAGGCGGGGGTGGAAACACACGGACTTACAGATTTGGATCGCTGAAAGGCTAGCAATGCGCACTTCCCAATATTAATGGACATTCCCCATCTGATGCGCCATTTATGCATTTCATCTAGATCATTTTGATTAATCAGACAGTCGGAATTGGAACTGAAGACACGATACACCACCAAATCGTCAGCAAAGAGCCTAATCGTGCTGCGAAGCCCAACAAAAATATTGTTTATGTACAGCAGAAAAAGCAAAGGGCCCAGTACACTGCCCTGAGGTACCCCCGAAGAGTTTTTGTGTGTTTGGGATATCAAGGAGCCATTCCATTTGATCACAGAAGTACGGTAGCGAAGATAGAAACCTAGCAGAATAAAAGCTGGGGAAAAATCAGAGAAATTAGCTTTTGAATAAGAAGGGAGTGCGGTATAGTGCCAAAGGCCTTGTTGAAATCAATGAATACAGCACGAACATGATTTTTCCTCTCTAGAGCCGAACTAATATCGTAAACGAATTCAACTAACTGGTTTCACAAGAAAGTCCACTTCTAAACACATGCTGATTTGGGTGAAGAAAATTCTTTGCGTCAAGATAATTGAACAGTGCCCGCGAAATGATTTTTTCAAAAAGTTTTGCTCCGTTCGGAATAATGGAAACAGAACGAAAGTTTTCAACCTTTTGTGATAAGGCTTTTTTTGTAATCGGAATGACATTTGAAATGAGAATTTTTTCTGCAAGGGCCGCAGAAAAGGTGAATACATTTTTCCAAGTTCACAATTTTTGTGATTACCTGGGCACCGGATCACGTGTGCTGACGGAGTGGAGTGGGTTGGTAATTGCTTCAAAATTTGTTTTCGAACCAACAGTAACTTTGAGGTCCAAATGTCAAAGGTCGAATGTTGAAAGATTTGAAACCAACAATGTTGCGGTGACACGCGCAAACAGCTTCCGCCGCAAGATGCCCATTTTGAGCGACTTGAAAGCACAATTGGGCCCATAAAAAATTCTGACCTGAGTGTTCTGCTATTTTGAAACCCCATCAGCACGAAAAATATGCGATCGACCCTGGACAACAGGGTGTGGCAAATCTTCAACTGTCGATCTCCTCCTACTGCATATTTTCCAAAACGCCGATAAAAGCAATTTTCCCTGTCATTTTTTACTGCCGGAAACACATTTATGAACATGCTCACATGGACTTCTGTTGTTGGGCTATGATAGGCTTCCTGTTTTCCGGCCATCGATTTCCCGTTATTGCCTCTGTTCATCATTTTTCATTGGATCATCCCAAATTTCCCCTCCTATTTATTGCTTGCCTGGATGCGTAATAGTCAGGGCGCATAATTTATCCAGAAGGCAATTCTTTAGCGCTTGTTTTTTGGCCTACCCTACACTCTAAATTAGCGTTTTACGTTTGGAACAACTTTTTGCACAGTTTGCTGCACAGTTTTGACGGCAGTGTTCCATTCGGAACATTTTTGGAATACATAGTGTCTTTTGGGATACCACGAGTATTTTCCTGTCACTGTTTTGGTGCACAAGCGGCTAGAACGCTCCGCGCGCTCCGTATCATTTATGTTATCCAAATCAGTGAATGCAAAATTCAGTTAAACACGCCACCTCTTCCAGGAATGATTCTATTCGTAAGTAAAGGCCTCTATCTTCGCCGCGTTAGAAATGGAAACTCTCAATT
This sequence comes from Sinentomon sp. SZTP_YWyxl, assembly GCA_030068105.1. Lineage (NCBI taxonomy): Eukaryota > Metazoa > Arthropoda > Protura > Sinentomata > Sinentomidae > Sinentomon > Sinentomon sp. SZTP_YWyxl. The sequence continues at coordinate 4,262 of JASGXE010012086.1, forward strand.
TAGAGTGTAGGTGAAAAAAGACAAGGCGATTGCCCATATTACCTATGGCCTTGCTATTGTGCCGTCTCACTGCACCTTCAAAAAACGGCCCCAATAAATGACCATCAGAAAATGGTTCGTCTGTTCCAGAACACACCACGGCAATTTTGTTGAATATCGTGATATCTTACATCAGAAGAGGCTTGTATACGAGATGCGTTCGATGATTTTTGGCGTGTGGTGTATCACCGGAATCTGAAAAAAACCGCGCAGCACAAAGCATTACTTTTTTTCGAAAGGAATTAAGGTGGGACTCTGCGTGTGGTCCTCCTCTGGTCGGCGACATGTATCGATTTATCCGCATATTTCTTGCAACCAGCCATTCATCGTGCTTTAACGGTTCCACCCTTCTGGTCGAAGGGACCATTTTTCTTCTAAAGCGAAAGAAGCAGGGTTGGCTCCAAATCCTCAACCAATAAGGACATAACGAAATTACGTTACCCGGCGCCTTGCCATTTTAAATGTTTCCCCTGTGATCATCACTGTGTAAATTAAATCACTGCATTGCAACAATTAAAGGAAAGACTTTCATTTCCATGGAGTTTCTCATATATTTTTTATTTTCTATCGAATTTACGACCAACAAACTGCTCTGGTCAAAACAAAAAAGAAAATCAATTCGAAGAAAATTAAAAAAAAATTCAAAACAAAAACGGTGTAACAAAAGAGTGAAGAACTAATCCAATATGGAGGAACAGAGAGTTTGTTGGCAGGGAATTCCACTCACGAACAGTCCGGGTGAAAAAGCCGTTGCAATATTTTTTGAAATTAGTGAAGGGAAAGTCCACGTGGTAAATGTGTTGAGTGCCCCTTGGATACGAAACAACAAAAACGATGGTGGCAGGGAAGGTAAATTCGAATTTTTTCATGGATTATGGCCCTGAAGAGTTTAAATCTTATTTCACGGCGTCGAGAAGGGAGATCTTGAAGGCCTATAGTGTTTTAGCATTTCCGTGACGACGGCGGCAGAGGTATCACGAACGTAACTTTAACAAATCTGGCACCTCGCCTGTGAATCTCATCCAGCAGTGAAATATCAGAGGCCAGTAATGGATCCAAGGCATTTACGAGTACTTGCAAAAGTGAAAAATGTGACTGCTCCAAGAAGGGTTGCTGGAAAGCAATAAGCCTAAATGTGAGACCTCTTCAACCCGATCAACCACCTCAATGTTTATCGTATGGATTAAAAATACGTAACGTTCGCGACAGAGTTTTATTATTATCATTATTATTCAATTCTAGTCAATATGTATGACACGTCAGACAACAATAAAAAATATGAGATCAAAAATGAGATAAAAACAAGCGCGCGAAATGCAGTTCGATAGCTAGGTGGCAAACATATTGAGCTTATGGAGGCTAAACGAAAGAAACCAATAGGAACAGTTAAAGTGGAAACTCGGTGTTCATCTTGTCAAAGAGGAGATGCACGCATGTTGGAATTGGCGTTAGCGAAAGGTGTAGTCCAGTGCGTTCCATTCTCTAGCAGTGCGGGGAAAGAAGCTATGAAAGTATATGGGTTGAACCTTGACAAGGACGCACGGATGTGAACATTTGCATGTGTTCTACGTGTAGCCGTAGTCTGAAAGGAGGGTGGTAGCTGAAGCGGTGAAGTACTTGATACAACGTTAGAGAAAAAGGGCGAACCGTCTGTTTTTCTTCTCTCAGTAAGTGAAACAAGGCTAAGCTCACCAAGGAGTCGTGTGACACTCGTATCACGCTTAAAATCAGCGGTGATGAGTCGAGCTGCAAGGCGCTGAACGCGCTCCAAAGATGAACCAGCATTATTTTGCTGTTGGGGACCCCTGAGCTCGTTTCAAATACATATGGGAATTTTCAAATAGCTTTTGCGCCTTCTTTCAAAATTTGAGTGTATAATCCATACTTATTGTTAAAATTGATTACTTCCATTCACTCATGTTTTGTTCAATTATTGTTATTTGGAAATTTGAAATTCAAATAAAATAAAGCTTCTTCTTAAGAAATGTGATGTGGCTAACCAAGAACGGGTCCCATACTTCACACGCGTATTCTAGGAGGGGTAAAACGAAAGTTTTGTAAGCAAGTAACTTGGCTTCACGGGATGCAGGACGAAGGTTTCTGGATATGTACCAGAGATTTTTGCGGGCTTTACCAACAATAATGTCAATATGAGGACCCCAAGACAACTTATGGTCAAGGTGAACACCGAGGTATTTAACAAGCAGGCAGTTGGAAATTGATTTACCAGAAATTTGATACGTGGTCATGTTGGCGAGGGAAAAGCACACCCAGACCGATTTTGAAGAATTTGGCTTGAGGGACCATGTTTCACGCCAATCTGTCAAAGGAATCGAGATAAGTTTGAAGTAGACCTCAAAAAAGACTGCAATAAGATCAGGCAAATCGTTTACGGAAATGAGGAATAGAAGGTGGCCCAAGTCACTGCCCTGAGGTACACAAAGTGGTAAGCAATCGGTTGATTGCGATAATGCTTTATCAATTTTAACTCGGTACGACCTGTACATTAGGTAATTTGCGACTAAATCAACGGCAAGAGGAGGAAATCCCAACTTGGCAATCTTCACGATTAAAAGCGATGAGGGATAGAGTCAAATGCCTTCGAGAAATCAATCAGCACGGCATGCACTTTGCTCTCTTCACCTAGATCAGAGCCATATCATGGACAACTTGACAAGCTGAGTGGTGCATGACAACTTGGTTGGAGCAATCTATGTGGGAAGGGAGACAAAAATTAGCAGGATTCCTTTAATGATAGTAATTTGGACGGAGAATTATTATTTTCTCAAAGATCTTAGCGCAGAGAATAAGATCGCAAAGATCGCAGGGCAATTGGACGGTAAGATTTTACTGTGTGTTTATTTCCTCATTTTTAGGAGCAGGGACCTAGCAATCTTCCAATCATTCGGATAGACACGATCAAAAGTATTTTTATAAACAGGGATTACAAGGACACTTCGAAGGATGAGATCTTTAGGAGTTTAATGGGAATTCCATCAAGACCAACGGATTTGCGAATAAAGCATACGTGATAAACTTAATACCTCCCCAGGAAACGAAAGTTGAGGACTTGTTGAGGACTAAAGTTGAGGCCTGAAATGGGGAACTGATCGTCAGTGTTAACCTAGTTGAATGGTGAAAACTCAACGTCTTGCTAATCAAGAGTTTGAGTTATGTTCTTGGTCGGGACAGAAAATGAAAAAAAGAGTTCCGCCTTTTGAATTTGTGTTTCCACCTCATTGGCTGTGCGAAGCATAGCCTCGTTTCGAGATTTGGCATTTTTTGGTTAAGGTTTTCAGGAGAACCATAGGTGATGGCGAATTAATTTTTTCTGGGATGTGTAGGTGCTGTTTCTTTGTATGGAACCTCCTGTTTTGGCTTCATGAAAATTTTCCCTTTGAAGGGAATTGCCTTTTCTTTGGATTTCGGTGCGCCTTGGGCCATGCAACGAGTAATATTGTGCATTTGTGCACTGTACCGAGGCAAGGCCTTCAGATGTTTCAATCTGTTCATATGCTTGCCTGGCGTTTGCGTTTGGGGTAAGGCTGTTCTGAAATGGTTGGGAGTCATGCGATTCGCGAGGCGTGCATGTTTGGTTTGCGCCTCAGCCTCTATAGAGGGCTGTGGTTTGCGCAGATCATTTTCGGAATCGCAACTGCTGTGGCAGTGTTCATGCTTTTGCTTGGTTCATGGCGTGGCGTGTTGCGTTGGCCCGGGCTGATTGTTTTTATTGATTTGTGCTTTCGTTCAAGGCATTGCCTTGCGAAGACTTTTTTCGGAACTGCGGCAGTGCTTTGCAACTCATTGACAATTACGCACCCAGGCCTGATCAATTGCGCACCCAGGCCAATCCAGGCCAATCCAACACGCCTTGAACACTGCCGCAGTTCCGAAAAACGATCTCCGCAACGGCAATTCCTCGAACGAAAGCACAAATCAATAAAAAGCAACCCGGTCCAAGCAGTCCGACCCTCGTGGCGCAGTGGTTAGCGCGTCGGACTCGTAATCTGAAGATTGCGGGTTCGAATCCCAGCTGGGACACGAGATTTGCCGTGGCACTTGTGTGTGCATCCTCCCTCGGCGAGGCACGGTAAATGAAGTTTGCCATGGCACTTGTGTGTGCATCCTCCTTCGGCGGGGCATGGTGAATTCGGTCGGAAAGACAGACTTAAGTGGCCAGTCTGTTAGTCCTTCGGATGGGACTTTAAGAAGGAGGTCCCGTGTGTAGCATCACACTGCGCACGTTAAAGAACACCTAGCTCCAGGTCCAAGACAGAGGCCTGGCAGGTTACATGAACACAGAAGCCACTTGGTATCACCCGCCGATACTCGACGTCGGTTCCTGCGGGTTGGCTGTGCTATAATACCGGCAGTATCGGCAGTTGTGACTGAGGTCTTGGGACCTGGAGCGGTGGGTGCTGTTGCAGTTGCCCTCGGGAGTATGCCGGTACCTCGCCGGGACCCTTGATTGGGTTCTGGAGCGGTGGGTGCTGGAGCAGCTACTCTCAGGTGACATTTGCCAGTACCTCGCCGGGACCATGGCTGACGACGCAACAAAAAAACATAAACGGTCGGACCACCAGCCTCAGGCTATCTGTCCATAAGACCCAAAGAAGAAGAAGAAGAAGAAGTTGGACCGTTTGCGCCTCAGCCTCTATAGAGGGCTGTGGTTTGCGCAGATCATTTTTCGGAATCGCAACTGCTGTGGCAGTGTTCATGCTTTTGCTTGGTTCATGGCGTGTTGCGTTGGCCCGGGCTGATTGTTTTTATTGATTTGTGCTTTCGTTCAAGGCATTGCCTTTGCGAAGACTTTTTTTCGGAACTGCGGCAGTGCTTTGCAACTCCTTGACAATTACGCACCCAGGCCTGATCAATTGCGCACCCAGGCCAATCCAGGCCAACCCAACACGCCAAGAACACTGCCGCAGTTCCGGAAAACGATCTCCGCAACGGCAATTCCTTGAACAAAAGCACAAATCAATAAAAACCAACCCGGTCCAAGCAGTCCGACCCTCGTGGCGCAGTGGTTAGCGCGTCGGACTCGTAATCTGAAGATTGCGGGTTCGAATCCCAGCTGGGACACGAGATTTGCCGTGGCACTTGTGTGTGCATCCTCCCTCGGCGAGGCACGGTAAATGAAGTTTGCCATGGCACTTGTGTGTGCATCCTCCTTCGGCGGGGCATGGTGAATTCGGTCGGAAAGACAGACTTAAGTGGCCAGTCTGTTAGTCCTTCGGATGGGACTTTAAGAAGGAGGTCCCGTGTGTAGCATCACACTGCGCACGTTAAAGAACACCTAGCTCCAGGTCCAAGACAGAGGCCTGGCAGGTTACATGAACACAGAAGCCACTTGGTATCACCCGCCGATACTCGACGTCGGTTCCTGCGGGTTGGCTGTGCTATAATACCGGCAGTATCGGCAGTTGTGACTGAGGTCTTGGGACCTGGAGCGGTGGGTGCTGTTGCAGTTGCCCTCGGGAGTATGCCGGTACCTCGCCGGGACCCTTGATTGGGTTCTGGAGCGGTGGGTGCTGGAGCAGCTACTCTCAGGTGACATTTGCCAGTACCTCGCCGGGACCATGGCTGACGACGCAACAAAAAAACATAAACGGTCGGACCACCAGCCTCAGGCTATCTGTCCATAAGACCCAAAGAAGAAGAAGAAGAAGAAGTTGGACCGTTTGCGCCTCAGCCTCTATAGAGGGCTGTGGTTTGCGCAGATCATTTTTCGGAATCGCAACTGCTGTGGCAGTGTTCATGCTTTTGCTTGGTTCATGGCGTGTTGCGTTGGCCCGGGCTGATTGTTTTTATTGATTTGTGCTTTCGTTCAAGGCATTGCCTTTGCGAAGACTTTTTTTCGGAACTGCGGCAGTGCTTTGCAACTCCTTGACAATTACGCACCCAGGCCTGATCAATTGCGCACCCAGGCCAATCCAGGCCAACCCAACACGCCAAGAACACTGCCGCAGTTCCGGAAAACGATCTCCGCAACGGCAATTCCTTGAACAAAAGCACAAATCAATAAAAACCAACCCGGTCCAAGCAGTCCGACCCTCGTGGCGCAGTGGTTAGCGCGTCGGACTCGTAATCTGAAGATTGCGGGTTCGAATCCCAGCTGGGACACGAGATTTGCCGTGGCACTTGTGTGTGCATCCTCCCTCGGCGAGGCACGGTAAATGAAGTTTGCCATGGCACTTGTGTGTGCATCCTCCTTCGGGGGCATGGTGAATTCGGTCGGAAAGACAGACTTAAGTGGAGTGTTAGTCCTTCGGATGGGACTTTAAGAAGGAGGTCCCGTGGTAGCATCACACTGCGCACGTTAAAGAACACCTAGCTCCAGGTCCAAGACAGAGGCCTGGCAGGTTACATGAACACAGAAGCCACTTGGTATCACCCGCCGATACTCGACGTCGGTTCCTGCGGGTGGCTGTGCATAATACCGGCAGTATCGGCAGTTGTGACTGAGGTCTTGGGACCGAGCGGTGGGTGCTGTTGCAGTTGCCCTCGGGAGTATGCCGGTACCTCGCGGGACCCTTGATGGGTCTGGAGGGTGGGTGCTGGAGCAGCTACTCCAGGTGACATTTGCCAGTACCTCGCCGGGACCATGGCTGACGACGCAACAAAAAAACATAAACGGTCGGACCACCAGCCTCAGGCTATCTGTCCATAAGACCCAAAGAAGAAGAAGAAGAAGAAGTTGGACCGTTTGCGCCTCAGCCTCTATAGAGGGCTGTGGTTTGCGCAGATCATTTTTCGGAATCGCAACTGCTGTGGCAGTGTTCATGCTTTTGCTTGGTTCATGGCGTGTTGCGTTGTCCCGGGCTGATTGTTTTTATTGATTTGTGCTTTCGTTCAAGGCATTGCCTTTGCGAAGACTTTTTTTGGAACTGCGGCAGTGCTTTGCAACTCCTTGACAATTACGCACCCAGGCCTGATCAATTGCGCACCCAGGCCAATCCAGGCCAACCCAACACGCAAGAACACTGCCGCAGTTCCGGAAAACGATCTCCGCAACGGCAATTCCTTGAACAAAAGACAAATCAATAAAAACCAACCCGGTCCAAGCAGTCCGACCCTCGTGGCGCAGTGGTTAGCGCGTCGGACTCGTAATCTGAAGATTGCGGGTTCGAACCCAGCTGGGACACGAGATTTGCCGTGGCACTTGTGTGTGCATCCTCCCTCGGCGAGGCACGGTAAATGAAGTTTGCCATGGCACTTGTGTGTGCATCCTCCTTCGGCGGGGCATGGTGAATTCGGTCGGAAAGACGACTTAAGTGGCCAGTCTGTTAGTCCTTCGGATGGGACTTTAAGAAGGAGGTCCCGTTGTAGCATCACACTGCGCACGTTAAAGAACACCTAGCTCCAGGTCCAAGACAGAGGCCTGGCAGGTTACATGAAACAGAAGCCACTTGGTATCACCCGCCCGATACTCGACGTCGGTTCCTGCGGGTTGGCTGTGCCATAATACCGGCAGTATCGGCAGTTGTGACTGAGGTCTTGGGACCTGGAGCGGTGGGTGCTGTTGCATTGCCCTCGGGAGTATGCCGGTACCTCGCCGGGACCCTTGATTGGGTCCTGGAGGGTGGGTGGGAGCAGCTACTCGCAGGTACATTTGCCAGTACCTCGCCGGGACCATGGCGACACGCAACAAAAAAAACATAAACGGTCGGACCACCACCTCGGCATCTGCCAAAGACCCAAAAAAAAAAAAAAGAAGTTGGACCGGGTTGGTTTTTGGACCGTACGAAGCTTTCAAAAAACCAAAATCATTGCATTTGAATACCATTTGACTATTTTATCAAGAGAGATCGCGAAATGCAAGCATTTTTTTGTTTTCGACAAAGAACATGCGTCGTAATCGACCATGCACACAACCAGTCCTTAAGGATGCGGGTTCTCAAACAAGAAAGAAGCCTCCATCGAAATTACAGTGCAACGCATGCCGCTCGGTTTGTTGAGGGCGGAACTGAAGGATTCAGTGGATAGTCTTGAGTGAGATGACCCAGGCTCGATTCCCCACCGCCAAGAGTTTTTTTGTAATTTTTTTGGTGTACGCTATGGCAGTAGCATAATTTTTTTTCCAATCCACTTCCGCGGACGAGGAGCTCGCAACAGCCAATCACGTCGTCTCAAATTGTGACGTCATCAATTTTGGGATTTTTGCATTGCCACCGCTTTTTGCCATTTGGCATGTTTGCCACCGCTTCGCAACTCTTTCTAGGGTTGCAATAGGGTTAGGTTAGGTCAGGTTAGGTTAGGTTAGGTCAGGTTAAATGGATGTTGAAATTGGCTGGAATTCCCAACAGCCAATCAGAGACGTGCATGCGGAAGTGGATTGGAAAAAAATGTGCATGGCAGTAGGCGTAAACGTATGTATAGTGGCGGCGGAAAAAGATACATGTGTTTTTCCCATTTGATTGTTGCCTCCGAAACTTTTTTTTCTTTCTTTTTACTCTTATGCATTTGGTAGAAATTAAAGCGCCAAATTGCAACGGAGCGTTCTGGAGGTGTCAGATTTTGACATCAGTCATGAAAGAGGATCTTTTATTTCTACAGCATGGAGTTTTTGCTAAAATCTCAATAATGCAAATTTTTCACATGTATGGGTAATCTTTTTCCGCCGCCAGTGTACACCATCCAGAAGGCGCTCACCAAGAAGCAAAAGTGGGGGGAGTTGAATAGGTTTCAATGCCGTCGAAAGCAAACAAAAAACGATGAATTCCTTGCCTGGTCGAGAATTCATGCAGGCTAAGATGGAAAAGTGCCCCGATTTG